>CM077518.1:32126299-32281329 GCA_039654895.1 Mongoloraphidia duomilia | reverse complement strand
AGAAAACAAAAAGATATTTAGACATTAATAAAAAATATTCAGTTGCCTTAGCCCTACTACTACGTAATGGTTTGTTCTGAAATAATATAATGATTCTTTAATATAGTAAATAAATACATACCAACACACCTTATTGCTCAATTAAACATTTCTTGATAACACAATTAACGCAAATCTTTGACTGTGAATTAAAAGTAAAAATTCTTGAGTTTATATACTTAACCTGTTTGTTTTTCTTTATAATATTTATATACTTAACCTGTTTGTTTTTCTTTCTGATATTTATATAAATGAAAAGAAAATATGACATTATTATTGCACATCTTATAAAATACATAATGTTTATGCTACTACCGCAGTTTGTATGTGTATGTAAACACAAGCTTCCGTATAAATAAAAAACCTTGAAAACATGAATGCAAACTGACGCTTCCGTACAATTAAAGACACTTAAAAACATGACCTATTTTTTGAGATGACAAATTGTGACAAAATGAAATACCGCCCGACCCCCCGCCGCAACGCAGCTCGACGACTCCGCCATTTTTACAAAATGAACGCTGATAGGTGAAACGCAGCAGTGTGGCTATGCAACAAATTGGACTCTGATAGGTGTAGCAATTTATTAGTGATCAAAATAACGCAGCTGCGTGGCTTTGCATTTCCCACACGCAACCAAATGGACGCTGATAGGTGTACGCATTTATTAGTGATCAAAATAACGCAGCTGCGTCACTACGCTGGTCTCACACGCAACAAAATGGACGCTGAGAGCAAGATGAGGTCAGGTGTAATAGGAATGCGCTTTTCATACTACTTCAACCTGTATTCCTAGATACTTTACAATAGTGCTAATTATTATTTCATTATTTATATGTAAAATCTTTTTGTCGAGATCAAATGTTTCTTTTAATTTAAATTGCGAACATTTGGTTTTACTAATACGAGTATTAACAATTAACTGGTTTTTTTGGCACCACTCAGTAAATTTATTTAACACGTTAATGCTTTTTCTTTTCATTTCGTACATCGACGATGCAGAAATTAATACTGTCATGTCGTCCGCATACATGATTATTTTATCCCCAGGAACATATTATTGTGGCATATCATTGACGAAGCATATAAATAAAAAACTCGGGTCGCAGTGCCAAACCCTGCCGACAATATAGTGTATTTGCTAACACAGGCATAGTGGCATTATTATGTGAACATAAGTTTGTTTTTTGACAAAATAAAAAATTTAACCCCTTAATACATCCCTTAAAATAATTAAATTTTTCTAAATTTCAATATTAGACATGGATTTTATCAGTACAACATCTGCACCAAATTAAATACACCCTTCCATAAGTAAATCCGTATCAATAAACTAGTGTTTTCATAAAATTTGAAAGTCCGGTCCTGTCGGGCCGATTTTATTAAAATTTTAGCAGAACATTTTAATCTCTACTAAAGAGTTAAATTTCAATTTTAAAACAATTCTGACAATTTTTTCGGTATTTTTGGGCCCAAAAACTTTTTGGAACCCCTAAATACAACCCTGAAAATGGTCCGATCGGGCCCATTTTAAATAGGCTTCGTGCGGTGATGGATTCCAACGTGCCTACCAAATTTCGTTGAAATCAATTAACTCTTTCGAAAGTTATTGCCCGCACATATATATGTATATATATATATAAATATATAAATATATATATACATATATAAACAGACATTTCCAAAAATGGTGCCAAAGTGTTCAGGAGGCTATGAAACGTCGAGAAATTTTGGCCCGACCCCTAGGTCCCGCCATCCGACCGACGCCAATAGTGTATGTGCCATATGGCAAATACACTAATAATGGGCCTAGGTTACTTTCCTGTGGTACACCCATTGTAATTCCTTTGCATTCTGATTTACTTCCAGCTATTTCCACATAAAATTCATGATGACTTAAATAACTATTCAACAGATCTTGACATTTCCCTCTAATTCCCATTTTGACCAGTTTTTCTATCAAAAATGTATGCAGTTGACAAAATCGAAAGCTGCCGAAAGATCAAAGAATAATCCTAATACAATTTTACCGTTGTCAAGATTTGAATAATAAACCGTTATGAAAAGGATACCATTGTTACAGAAAAAACAACGTTATAGGTCATATCTTTTCTCCGCATGCGCCGATTTTTTCCAAAAACAATAGGGCTCTTCATATTTACATGTCAAACATCCACTCAGCCGTTTGACCTGTATCGTGCTCACAGACAAACAAACTAACAGACTTTTTCCAAACATATGTTTTTTGGATTCGGGAATTCTCAAAACGAAAAAATATTGTAAAATTTTGAAAAGTGAATTTTGACCTCAATAATAATTTAGTACCATTCCCCATTTGTGGAGTTGGAATGGTAAAAGTTTTAAATAAAAGTTGCATTGGAATAAGAGCACTATACTTTAAAATTATGTTTAGCTATATACAGGGTGTAAGATGTAGTCATGGTACAACTGACTTGTATTTGTCCATTCGGAGACCTACATAAAATGGTACCATTTTTAAAATTCGGTTGGGACGTTGCCAAAATATTCAACTTTTTCTGCAAAATTCTACACTTTCGTTATCTGCTACTAAAATACACACCAACAACATTTTTCAAGTTCAGTAAATTTTTGCGTGTCAAGTGTCCATAGCATGTGCTACCCTTCAGATACTTCACAGTTAAATTTAATTACACAGGGTGTTAGGGGCTATAGTTGGAATATGCATAACTTTAGCTTACCTTAAGTCATTTTTTTAAGTAGCACACCCTGTATATTTTTTGGTATGTGAATAGAGCCCGCTTTCCTCTACACATTTTATGTCTAAATATATATATCTATATATTTAGGTGTAAAATGTGTAGAGGTAAGCGAGCTCTATAGCATCGATAAAATTGTTTAAATTGATCGTTATCGTCTTGATAGAGCTCTGTTGCTTTTTTAGCCAAGATGCTTGTTAATTTCTTGTCTTATTTTGGTAAGACTAATTTTAGTCCAATGTTGTTCTGCTGGTGGTTTTGATTGATATGGAGATTCTCTGAAAGGTAATTAATTATAACCCTTCAGACATTCTTATCTATTTCCTTGGAGGAAGATGACGATTTGACGACCGGCTTGTTGAAACTTATCGCTAATTTTTTCTGCTGGTTTCCTACCTGCCTGTACTTTGCAGGTGGGTACTTCAAGTTCTTAATTTCTTGTTATTTTAGATGCTGCCTTTATGACAGAGCAAGTTTTTTCTACATCTTTGGCCTCTTTTTTGTTCGCCTAACTTTTTGCCTTACAGCCGTTCGTCTGCTTTAGTCTGAGGCTGCACTAGAACCGTGTCAAACCAGATCCGATCAGACCGGACCAGACCAAATCAGACACTTCAGACGAAGTGGCTACATAGGGAGTGGATAATATCCGACGGGTTTAAAAGTAAAATGATGCGAAACAAATTAGAGAAGACCTGAATGCAGATTTATGATTTTAGATTAGCGATAGAGATAACAGTTTTTCCAGAAATATAATGTAAATTTTTCTCAATCATTTAACAATAGTTATGCTATTTGTTATGACTGCCCAGCATTGTTTGATCTAAATTTTATTGTTGGGAAACCAGTGAGGGCCGTGACTATTTTCGATCTCGGCAGAGTTCCGGATCTTTGTCAAAAATTCAAAAAACAGCGAAATTTTGGGCCTTTTTCAGTTTTTATTAATTTTAACTATTCGAATAGAAGTTTAGATGAATATTCGAATACTTTAATTTGAAGAATTCCGAACAACAAACAAAACAAACAAACTTCAACAATGCGTTGAAATCGATCAGAGCCAATTTATTTTAATTTTATGGACTACTCATAGATTAAATAAATTATGCTTTTAAATCATACCTGAAAGATTCATTTTTTCGCCAATATTTTTCCATAAAAGACCTTTCATGTCCCTGTTGTGGTATCTTTTATCCCTTTAGTTCCAAATAGGGGGATTTTCAGGTAATAAATCATTAAAAGTGGTCCATACTCACAATTGATATTCAAACACGTCTTTAAATAGAATGGTAATAATTTATAATAGCTAGCATAAATTTAGGATACACAACACTGTTTGTTGAAAACTGTCAAATGTACGGCCGTAGTCTGACGAAAATATCAAACATGTTTGATTTCGTCCGACGGTCGGAACGGGTCTGTTGCAATCTGACATCTTCTGGCGCGGTCTGAAGTGATAACTGTAGCCACTTCAATAAGGTTACTGGTGTTTGTTCACATCCGACAATACGGATCTGATCTAGTCTGATCTGATCTGGTCGGAAACGGCGCCAATGTAGCCTCAGCCTTAGTAGCATCGACTGTTGATTTTTCTGATTTATTCATTAGTGGAGTAATGTAAGCTCTTCGTGCCTGAGCTTTTGATTTATTATCCGCAGTTATTTATTTTATTTGTCATATAGACTTTGTTGGTCGTATGGACCTACTGTTTGTTGTATGGACAGTTTAGTGTATTATGCATTATTTACATAATATGCGTATGTAAGTTGTAGGTAAATGCCTCGTATGAAAAACTAGATACCTTTATCTTATGTGATAACGGTTTCGTACGGAAACTCATATACCTTAGTGCTCATAATCTATTTACCTGAGCTTTGTTTTGATTTTTTCGGCAACATTTTTATTTAGTTCTGCAAGTTTACAAGCGATTTCTGTCATGACTTGACTAATTTCTGTGGTCACCTTTTGTGCTTCAGTGTAGAGATAATCTTTTCTCGGATAAATTTCTAGGATATTCTTCTTTTTATCCTCTGGATAGCCTTCCTGCATCCATTTTTGCCAGTTCAGTTCTTCATTTGTTTTTAATTTATTTTAAGGTTATGATTACACACTCTGTATATAGGTGATAGACTCAAGTATTATCTCCTGTTTTGAGCTCAAGTTCGTATGGAACCTGTATGAACTATTTGTTCAGTGACTTGTTGCCAGGTCACCTTTAATAGGCGTGCTGCTCATTGTTTAATTTTATGAGGTTATAAATTTGCTTACCCAATTTTTTCCAGCCATTCAACCAAAAAGCTATTTCCCGACTCTTTTTGTGATCCTGAACGCGATCTCTTCTTCTTTTCAACCGTTTTAGCATATGAAAGATAGCAAAAAAAGGAATCGAGTGCTATAACTAACTCAAAACAAAATATTGACATTGGCCCTTTTAGCTCCAAGCTACAATTATAGTTTAATAATTACATGAATAGTTTCATTTGTCAATTTTCCCTATAAATACGTATTTCCGAAAATATGTGCTCGCACGCAGTATATTTAGAAACACGTGCTGACGCCGCTTACGATTTCTCCACCCCAAGTTTGCAAAGCAATGTAGGCGGAGCTTGTGTTGGCGTAAGCGGAGTTTGTGCTGGCATCAAGTACATATTATAGTAAAATCGCAGCCCGGCAAGCATATTCGTAAATACCCGACGCCTTAGATGCCCGAAGTTGCTTCGTAAATAGCTGACGTGCTGGACTAACTCGTTAGCTATTTAAATGCCCCGAAGTTCTTTGTAAACAGCAGACGTATTAGACTAACACGTCAGTTATCTTGTTAACACAATGATGGAACAAATTAAAAGAGGAAAATAAAAGAAAATACGAAGGAGGCAGATGAAAATGTTTATTTGAATAAAACTATAGTATAAACTAAAACTATCATGACGTTATTGTTAAAAAATATTGTTATAGTATTCTGCGGACAGCTTAGATTTTTTCTCAATTTCTTACAGTGTTTCATAAATTATTTTATTTTTTCCCTATTTAATTTAATTTTTTGTTAATAACTTTTAGATAGGTTTGTAAAAAAAGAAAACAGCTTTTTGTAGAAAGACAAATTTAAATTTATTTATAAAAAAAACATGTAGATAAAACTTTTTAAGTATTTAATCTAACCGTAATCTTTTGGTAGGTCACTTAAATCACGCATTTTAAAATATATTTTCACCTTTTTGGTTAAAATCAATAACAACAGTTAGAAATTGCAAACAATGCTGAAAAATCAATCACAACAATTAAGAAGTTGCAAACGACGCGTCTATAATCTACAATAAATAAAAGAAAAGAAGTTGAAAGCAATGCTGACGTGTTGTAACTTGTAAATACCAGACGAGTCGTCACGACACGTCGGGTATATACGAGCGACCGAGCGGCAGCCGAAACTTCCCGAGTGGATAACGCGTCAGGTATTTACGAATATGCGCCCGATAACCCTTATATGCCAGCTGCCACTGTATATTATGTGTAATATAAGATATAACCCTTTATTGTAACCCTGTTATACGTAAATAATTATTCTCGTAGACAAATTTGCATATCAACAGATTACTCTTCATAATACAGTGGCATTTTCTCATTAATAAACAAAAATAAACCGGAACGAAAATTTAAATTGAAATTCCAGTCACACCGCGTTTTAAATATGATGTTAAAGTATAGAGAAAAGTACAGAAATTCAGTAGCGCTGCGTATTAAATTCATTTACGCTACGCGATAATTTGTCAAGTATTAAAGAATAACTAGTATCGCCTGTAGTCGAAATTCGACCAATTGTTTCACATAATTAATTGCAGGAAATTATTTGTCTCCCCCTGCGAGAAATTTTCCCCCTGCGAAACGAAGTCGGGGTCCGATGGTGTTTACAATATTAGTAGGATTCCGACAATACCTACGCTAAAATGCAAAAGAATTTCGGAGTTACGTTTTGTTACTATCCCACATGAATTATCCCTACCCTGGCAAGAAATTTATCAAAATAAAATATTCCTATATCACTCAGGTATAGTGTAGCTTTCTATTAGTGAAAAAAAAACTTCAGAATCGGTTCAGTAGTTTCAGAGATAACAATTCCCCGGCGAGAAATTCTCCCCTTTCGAAACGAAGGTGGTGTTTATAATATTAGTGGGATTCCGACAATACGCTAAAATGCAAAAGTTACGTTTTGTTACTATTCCACAGGAATCATTTCCCCCGCGAGAAATTTATCAAAATAAAATATCGCCTATATCACTGTGGGATAGTGTAGCTTTCTATTAGTGAAAGAATTTTTAGAATCGGTTCAGTAGTTCCAGTGAGATTCCCCCACTGCGAAGCGTAGTCGGGCTGTTGGTGTAATAATATTAGTAAGATTCCGCCAATACGCTAAAATGCAAAAGAATTTCAGAGTTACGTTTTGTTACTATCCCACTGGAATAAACAGCCTCCCACCAGCGAGAATTATAAATTAATTGTTGACAATGATCAAGATCTTTATTAAACGGTTCTATAAATACTATCATAATAATACATTACAATGCATTTTGTATAATCGCGTGTATGTCTGAAACTGCTGATGCAGAATGCAGATGACATCCTATCTCTCGGTCAGTGCATGAACCTTGGAACAGCTGAAGTGCCATATCGTTTCTTGTGTATGTTAAGGAGAATCGCTACATGACCCCCTTGCAGTGATAAAGTCTCTAAACAGGAAAATTTGAACATACAGGTGGACCATAACGATCAGGAAAGTGAACTCTCCTTCTAAAGCGGGTGATTTGTCCTTATTCAGGTAAACTGTGATTGTTTTGATGTATTTTATCTGATGTCGTTTCCTCGGCGATGATGTATGGTGGTTTGAATCTGTCAATGGATACGGTGATATTTTTACCGCGTATTTGGATTGTGAAATGTTTTTTATTCCTTTTGACGACGCAAAAAGGTCCGTTATACGGCTGTTACAGTGAGCTTTTGACTGTGTCGTCACGTACAAACACATGCGTTGTTGTCGCGAGGTCTTTAAAAATAAATGTTGATCGGGTGTTGTGACGGGAGGCATGAACTGGTCGAAGATTTTGCATGTTCCGCTTTAACTGCGCTGCGAAGTCGCTAGGATCGTATTCTCCTTGTGGATGCGCCATAAGTAATTCGCCCAGTAGTCTCAATGTTTCTCCGTACACTGCCGGGGTTGCCTTAATGTCGTCTTTCCATGCTGAACGAATGCCTAATAAAATTGTTGGTAGGATTTCAGCCCAGGATTCATTTTAGTGGCACTTTATAGCAGTTTTAAGTTGTCTGTGGAATTTCTCAATGATTCCGTTTGATTTTGGATAGTAAGCCGTCGTTCGGAAATGTGCTGTTCTCGTGAGATGAGTGAGGGCTCGAAACAGATGTGATTCGAACTGTCTGTCCTGATCTGTAGTAACCCGTAGTGGTGTTCCGAAACGAGATATCCATCCGCTGTAAAACGCTCTTGCCAGTGTCTCGGCTGATATGTCGGAAATGGGGATAGCGTCTGGCCACCTGGTAAATCGGTCGATGCAAATGAGGCAATATTTGTAGGCAATACTTGTAGGTAATGGTCCTACTATGTCCATATGAATGTGTTCGAATCTGTTTTCTGGGGCAATAAAATTGCTGAGCGATGTGATGACGTGTCTAGAAATTTTTGATCTTTGACACGATATACACGCTCTAGCCCAGTTTCTACTGTCTCGCTTTATATATGGCCATACAAAACGTTGTGTAACAAGTTTCACTGTAGTCTTGATTCCCGGATGTGCTAAACCATGTACAAAGTTGAATGCTTGTTGACGGAAAAGTTTTGTCACAAAGGGACGAATCGAATTCAACAGTTGTGCCTGGAACCTGGATCCGTTTCAATTCTAATGCTGAGTTGGAGGTTAAAATTTCTTTTAATTCTTCGTCTTCGGCTTGAGATTCGGCTAGGGTGCGATATTCAATCGCTGTAGACAGTTCATCGAACCTTGATAGCGCATCAGCGACAACGTTAGTTTTTCCAGAAATATTTCTGAAATCGGTTGTAAATTGACTTATGAAATCCAAGTATTGGAATTGGCGCGGTGAACACTTTTCTGAATTTCGATGAAAAGCAAAAGTGAGAGGCTTATGGTCTGTGAAAATTATGAAATGTCTCCCTTCGACCATATGCCGGAAAAAATTTACAAATTTGTAGATTGCAAGTAGTTTACTGTCGTATGCACTGTATGTCCAATCGATTTGTGTATTCCCTTTGATCTTAGGTCCCGCCAGGATTGCGTTAAGCGGCGCCTGTACTGTCGCAGAATTTGGTATAAACCGGTGATAAAAATTAAGCATTCCAAGAAAACATCGAAATTGCTTAATAATTGTTTGTGGCTTTGCGAAGTTTTTGATTTCTTCAACTTTTTCCTGTGTTGTTTTTGTACCTTTGGCTGAGACGGAATATCCCAAAAATTTAACTTCAGAAGCGCCAATAATGCACTTAAATTTTTGAAATTTTTCTGTTTATCTGTCTGTCTATATGTCCTCATATAACTAAAGAATGGCTTGACCGATCTTGATGATATTTTGGGATAGGTACAGTAAGAACATGCGATTGCTCAAATGATAGACTATATATCATGTCTCGCCGGTCCGGTTGCGATGAAACTTTGGTGAGTTGTTGTGTGCACGCCCGTGAAGGTTCCTGAACTATAATAATTTGCGGGTTTAGCTTCGTTCGAGTAAAAAAGGTGACCTCAGAAACTACTGAACCGATTTAAAAAATTTTTTCACTGGTCGATAGTTGATACTTAGCTTTAGGACATAGGCTATAATAATAATTGACCTGATCGGCTTCGCGCGAGTAAACGAGTGAAGCGAGTGAGTAATGTATTAATAAAAATCCAGCGAACAAGTGAGGCGAGTGAGAAATGTATTAATAAAATTAAAGCGAACGAGCGAAGCGAGTGTGTAATGTATTAATAAAATTGAAATATTTTCGTATTAAAATATTTGGTTTAGGTATGGACAACCCTTAATGTTAGTAAATATCCTAAAGAATACAATTCCAGCAAAAAAATAACCTCGTTGTATTTAACAATCAAAAGTTACGCGTGATTAAAGTTAGGTAAAAGAAGTACATTATTTTGAACACCCTGTGTAATAAATTCATTTTTTTAGGACAGACATTGATTTGTCCGTCTACTATCTAGTTATCCTCAAAATTTCAGTTAGATAAAGGTTTCTGTTTTGGCTATGTCGAATTTTAGATAAAGGTCTGCATCTGTCAAAAATTTCTAAAAAACTTGAATAACTCAAAAATTACTGAATTTTCGAGCATGGCTTCCCTTACGATTTCTATTCACATTTAGGTGCAGAATTGAAAAAACAAATAAAAACAGGGTGCTAGGTTAAAAAAAACATAACTTTGATCTGCCACGCTTAAATGGGACAGACTGTATAATTAAAAATATTTTTGGGTTATACACTGTTAAAATTTATACAACTTTTCTATTTAAACTTCTTTTCTATCTCCACCCAAAATCAATATATCAGCCGACAACGCAAGTCTTGGACACCCTGCATAACTCGACAACCACTGATCCGATTTATGTGATTTTTTTTTTGAAGTGAATAACTTCTTATGCGACAGCGAGTTTTAAAATATTTTTACTTATTTTATAAAATCGTTCCGGTTTGTTTCACAACAAATGTTTTCCTGTTAGGGCTGGACTAAATCTTACATTTTAAAATATTTTTAGTTAGAAAAGCAACCGAACTGATTTTCAAGCAAAAACGTATGTTCTGGCATCACGCGAAAGCAAGTAGATGCTTTGTTTTTTTGAAACTATGCTTCTTAACGCACGTGTGAGATGGTGACCTAAATCATAAAAAGTGAAACGTCACGTCACGAAAGAGTGTAACGTCACTTTTGTTAAAATTATCCACTCCTTTTGAAAATTGATATTTGAGAGTTTTATAGGACACAAAATAATAAAATGGGTCAGATTTCAAAACATAATAAAAAAGTTTTTCCTATTGGAAACCCAATCCGGGGACACATGGTATATTCTTTTTTATTGTTCAAAAGTTTTCGACAAATATCAATTAGATAATATTAAATTTATAATAATGAATATTATTTTCGAATACAATTCTGAATAGCCTCTGGTTTCACTGAAAGCAGTAGATTTACATGGATTTGTTTTCAAGTTTGTTTCCATTATTTTTTTAATGTAGAAAAAGTTTAGACTTTCGTACTGTGCAGCATAAATATTATAGTATAGTTTAGTCAATGAGTGCTCACAAGGGGAATGTGGATGGAAAAGTCGAAAGCAGAAAATTTGACTTAGGAACTTTGTTTGGACTAGTTAGGAGATAAACATACTAAAAGTCCTTACCCCTCCGAAGTACGCCCGAGGGGGGCGGGCACAAAGAAGGTCCCGTTTTTTGGTTTTTTGCTTTTATCTCGAAAACGGTGCGTCGTACGAAATTTTGTTCTACTACATAATGAAAGCTGATAAAATTCTCTACAGCTTTAACTTTCACACTTTTTATCTATCTCCATTCTTTGTCTAGCTATGAGCTTCGAAAAACGACCGATTTTCAAAAATGTGTTAAAATCTCTGTAGCACACTGTAACAATACGAATTTTCCAAAATCATTAATTCTTATTGCTCATCCACCTTATTAAAAAATGAATTATTTAATTCGCCGCCTATTTGGGCGTGACGGGCCTGGTTGTGGTTCCTCAGCGTTTGCCTCTTCTTCTTTCTCCTCATCTGTCGAATCTACGGCTTAATTTCTTAGATATAAACTAATTAATAATTAATAATTAATTTTTATATTTTTATTTTTTTAGCTCGATTCTGAAGAAAATCCAAATCCGGATCGAAACGTCAATTATTTGAATTATTTGTTGTAATTTTTTGTTAATACATTGTCTGAAAAATTGGTCGAGAATTTTATTCATTGATATTATTGGGAGTTTTATCCAGTTTAAAAGTAAACTGTTTTCGCCTTCACCGCGTGGAGGTACTCCCAGCTTGTTATTTTTTAATAGTGTGTGGGTGTTTTTAATAGTATGGATGAGCAATAAGAAATGATTTTGGCAAATTCGTATTGTTACAATGTGCTACAGAGAATTTAACACATTTTTGAAATTCGGCCGTTTTTCGAAGCTCATAGCTAGGCAAAGAATGGAGATAGATAAAAAGTGTGAAAGTTAAAGCTGTAGAGAATTTTATCAGCTTTCATTATGTAGTACAACAAAATTTCGTACGACGCACCGTTTTCGAGATAAAAGCAAAAAACCAAAAAACGGGACCTTCTTTGTGCCCCCCCCCCCCTAGGGCGTACCTCGGAGGGGTAAGGACTTTTAGTATGTTTATCTCCTAACAAGTTCAAACAAAGTTCCTAAGTCAAACGTTCTGCTTTCGACTTTTCCATCCACAAATTATTCGTTGCTTAAGGTAGTAGGTAGGTATGTACTTTGCAATATTCTTTTGAAACTTAACTTTGAATCAGTGACGTAATATTTTGCCCACTCTACGTGTAAATTATTTTATGCCTTAATCAACTTGTTTGAAATTTACTAGTTAGCAGGATTGGCTTTTGAATATTAAGCTGGTTAAAATACGAGTAGATATATATTTATTTTAAACTTAGTATGTAAAAAATCTATACGGAATATTATGTATTTCCAGAGATGACAACGCAAAATAATTCAAAATATAACTTACTATTATATAAATTTTTTATAAAAAAATATCTCTAATACCCTCGAATCCAGTAAAATGTTTTGAGAAAAAAATTGATCAGCAGTAGCTATACCCGATTTACGTAGTAATTTATATGTTATTTTGGAAAGAAAAAAGTAGTACATTTTTGTGTGTAACAATTTCAATAAAAATGGAATCAATTCGATTCCAAAATTAAAAACTCGGGTCGCAGTGCCAAAACCCTGCCGACAATATAGTGTATTTGCTAATACTGGCATTGTGGCTTTATTATGTGAACTTAAGTTTGTTTTTGAACAAAATAAAAAATTTAACCCCTTAATACATCCCTTAAAATAATATTTTTTTTCTTAATTTCAATATTGTTATCAATGCAACCTCGGTACCAAATTAAATACACCCTTCAGTAAGTAAAGCACTATCCGCAAACTAGTGTTTTCATAAAATTTGTAAGTCCGGTCCTGTCGGGCCGATTTTATTAAAATTTTAGCAGCACATTTTAATCGTTACTAAAGGGTTAAATTTCAATTTTGAAACGATTCTGAGAATTTTTTCGGCATTTTTGGGCCCAAAAACATTTTTCAACCCCTAAAAACCGCCCTTAAAATGGTCCGATTGGGCCCATTTTAAATAGGCTTCGTGCGGTGATGGATTTCAACGTGCCTACCAAATTTCGTCAAAATCGATTAACTCTTTCGAAAGTTATAGCCCGTACACATATATATATATGTATATATATATATAAATATATAAATATATATATACATATATAAACAGACATTTCCAAAAATGGTGCCAAAGTGTTCAGGAGGCTATGAAACGTCGAGAAATTTTGGTCCGACCCCTAGGTCCCGCCATCCGACCGACGCCAATAGTGTATGTGCCATATGGCAAATACACTAAAAATTCACTATTAAGTACCTACTTATAGAATTTGGAAAACTTCAGTTAAGTTCTTAGGTTATACCTACAATCTACATAAATTGGGCTCAGAATTTTGATCTGTTTTTACTTATGATAATTCGCGTCAAATTTGTACGATTTTAATGGAATTTCAGGTATTTTTTAGGGTTCCGTAGCCAAATGGCAAAAACAACCCATATAATTTCGTCCTGTCCATCTGTCCGTCCGTATGTCACAGCCATTTTACTCGGAGACTATTGGCACTATAATCTCCAGTGCACATAAGCGTGTGGGGTAGATATCGTTAGATAGTTCTTCGAAAATGATGAAGAAGTTTCAAAATGACTTTTTTATTTAAGTCAATAGTTGGTGAGATATTATGCGCTTCTAAAGTCGTAAAAAGTGTGTCCCCCTCTAACTTTTCAACTATGTGGTGGAAAATTCTGAAAAAATTTAAGGAAGTAGAACTTATAAAATACTTTCAACGAAAATTGGTTTGAATAAGATATGTTATGTAGTTTTTGAGATATGGGGTATTTTCTGCCGACTACGGAAGTCTTCACTGTGCGTGGTCCGACACGCACTTGGCCGCTTTTTTTGGAAACTAGTCCATATCATCAGTAACGGAGCTAGGGGCTGGTGGTAACACGGGTAAGTAATAACACGGATTTTTCAGAATGAATTTGAAACCTTTGACGCTATATTTACGACTTAATTTGCTTTCTATAGTAAGTCGCCTTACGTAAGCACAATAAGTGTCCCGTTGAATTTCGCACGGAGAGGTGGTGAGCGCGTACCCTTTTTTGACTATATTTTGTCAAAAAAGTATTTACATAAACTTTGATTTTCGGCATGTTATTTTGCTACTTTTCTTATTCTGTTTGTACAGTAAGAGAGAAAAATTATTTAGTTACGAATTCTTATTATTAATCCTCGACATTTTTTCGTGTACTTGCACATCCATAATACATAAGAAATGACTTCGTTTAACACAAGAATCGAATATGCTTTTAAATCTTTTCTAGAAAAAATGTTATAATTGATCTAAAGTTTGTCTGAGTGACGTCGGCTTTTATTAATTTAAAGATAGTTCTGTACTTAAAAGGTTCTATTTTTCTGGCAACTCTATCTACATCGTTATGAAACTTTTCCCTAAAGGAGAGGCGTGATTTTTCGTTCTTCGTATAGTTTACGACGTTCCACATGCATCAACCGCCAACAAACACTATAATAACTTGCCTTTCAAAAGGCACAGTATATCGCTTAAGGATTATTTTTAATACATATAGAAACGTGAAAAGAATAAAATGTTCGAACTTAAGTTTTATAAAGATATATGAAGGTTTAGAGAGGTTGAAATGATATATAAGATAGGGAACTCTCTAGAGATTATTTATATATTATACATATTTGTATATATTGATAAAGTTTTATTCTTTAGTAGCTATTTCATGAAGATATATAGTTGTTTTAAGATTTGTTTGAAAAAAAATACCAAACATTTTCTTTTACTTTTTTTAAATGAAGAGACCTACCTTTTCACCGTACTTCCCGACATCTTTTAAATTAAATCACTGTTTTATAGCAAATACTTAACAGGAACTTGCCTTACGTATTAGTTTTAAAACATTTTGCAAGGGTGAAAGCAACTTTTTTGTATATTACAGGGAGGTCATATTTGTTTTAAGTTTTTTTCCATGTCTGTGAACCTCTTTAATATGTCGTTGCTTCAGAACAATATAGTGGGACATCTCAAAAATTAGTGTTTCGAAACTTTTTGTATATATTATGGGATGATATTTTATATAGTTTTCACGAAAATCAAACTTTCACAATTTTAAATAATACCTTATGACTTGTACTCTCAATTAAAATGCGTTTAGTGTTTACATGTACATTATTTAATATAGAAAAAAAAATAAATATAGCTATAGAAAATAAAAAAAAAACTGAATGTAAATAACTCAAAACAGTAATTTTGTCTGATGTCCCACTATTAGTGAGGTAGCTTAGTGAAATTACCGGTACCTGGCGGACAAAAGCACCAAATTTGGTATGGTGGTACCTTAGAGTATACTAATAAATGTTATAGCCTAGGAGCCTTCTGGGATTTCTGAAAAACAACTTTTGGTGGCCGGAAAAACCACGAAATTTTACCACCTTTTTTGCTTTTTTCAATCGCAGAAACGGTCAACTTAAGCAATTCTTGCACTATGCAATGTTTTAAAGAGGATTATATTTCCTACAATTTTCATTCCTATAACTTTTCTGTGGTACTAGTGGTAAGCGCACTACAGCTTCTTGAAAATCACTAATTTTTTGTAACCTTGGTAACCAATGGTTAAAATGTAATGTTCTTTTCAACAGCTTTATTCATTGTGTTCTTCATTGAACTTTAAATTGAAAATACACATGTCCATAAAGCAAGGAACGCCCTATACCGTCCTTTTTGTCCCATATCGATATCTTTTAAAATTGAGAAGTTAAAGGCAGTCAAAGTTGAAACCATCACAGAGTTTTACGTGTTTTTTTAACACGCATTTCGAGTACCATCCATACCGAATAAAAAAAATCCGTCCTGAAATCCATAGGAAAGTTAATACCCTATAACGATGTTTTTTGTCCTATCTCGATAACTTAAAAAATGTTCAAGATATAAGCATAGTTTACTTCAAAATCAGTTTTTTTCTTCTATTTGGCAATTTTTCATTCAATTCGCTTGAACTTAAATGCTTATAATTTAAAAATATCTGAAGTTATCGAGACAAAAAACATCGTTTAGGGCATTCCATTTCCTATGGGTTTCTAGACGGATTTTTTTTTTATTTGGTATGGAAGGTACTCGAAACGCGTGTTAAAAAAACAAGTAAAACTCTGTGATGATTTCAACTTTGACTGCCTTTAACTTCTCAATTTTAAAAGATATCAATATGGGACAAAAAGGACGGTTCAGGGCGTTCCTGGCTGTATGAACATGTGTATTTTTAATTTAAAGTTCAATGAAGAACACAATAAATAAAGCTGTTGAAAAGCACATTACATTTTAACCAATGGTTACCAAGGTTTCAAAAAGCGCGTTATTTTCAAGAAGCTGTAGCGCACTTACCATTAGTACCACAGAAACATTGTAGGAATGAAAATTGTAGGAAATGTAATCCTCTTTAAAACATTGCATAGTGGACAAATTGCTTAAGTCGACCGTTTCTGAGATATTTCGAAAAAAGCAAAAAAGGTGGTAAAATTTCTTGATTTTTCGGCTGCCAAAAGTTGTTTTTTAGAAATCCCAGAGGGCTCCTAGGCTAACATTTATAAGTATACCCTAGGGTACCATAATACCAAATTTGGTGCTTTTATCCGCCAGTTATCGGTAATCTTGAAATACAGTTCTAAGCTACTTCACTATATTGTTCTGGAGCAGCAATGTATTAAAATTATTTTAACATAATTTGCACCAATTCATAATGTTTTGTTTACTTACTTAGTCTAGGCGAATTAGAAAATATAGAGAAAAATCGTATTAACAAAGGAAATTTTGCCGAAAATTGTCGAGGGTACCCTTACATACTAAAAATTCCACCTTTCACTTATTATGCTAAGTTTTATGGGGATGAAACTACCCCCAAAAGTGTATTTTTGCAAAAATTTTGAGAACTATATTATTGACATATTAAAAAAATATATCTTTAAAATGGTTACTCGGCATGGTTTTTTGACATGGGCTACGAATACCTTCTACACCGAATAATAAAAATCCGATTAGGAATTCATAGGAAACTAGCGGTACCCGTTCGGCTTCGTCCGGGTGGTATGAAATCATGATTTAATAGCTGTCACCCATGGCTGCGGGCTCCGCTCACGTATATTTAGTTCATTGTTAATTTATTATTCCTCCGCGAGAAACTCTCCCCTGCGAAGCGAAGTATGATTTATTATCCCCCCCCCACGATAATCGTTCCCCTTGCGAAGCGAACCCCCTCCCCCTGCGAAGCGAAGTAGGGCTGGTGTTTATTTATTATCCCTCCACGAAAAACTCTCCCCCGGGAAGCGAATCCCCCGCGAGAATTTCTCCTCATTCGAAGCGAAGTCGGGCTGTGTACCTTTCTATTAGTGAAATAATTTTTAGAATCGGTTCAATAGTTCCAGCGATAAGAATTTAATATTTATGATTTATTATCCCCCCCCCCCCCGCGAGAATCTCTCCCACTGCGAAGCGAAGTTGGTCTGGTGGTAAGTTTTAACGGTCGTTTGTGTTTTAATAGCACACATATAACCATATAAGCTTAAAAAAGGCAGTTATTTCGATATTACAGACAAGCCACCTCATTTCACCCTCGTAGGAGTTGATTTCCGAAAAATCCTTTCTTAGTGCACCTCTACACCCTCTAAGGAACATAAATTCCAAATTTCATGTTTCTATCTTCAGCGGTTTAGGCTGTGCAATACACCCCCTCTTGACACCCTTACGGGTAAACCTACTGTCCAAATTTCAAGTTTATAGCTTTGGCGGTTTGGCCTGGGTGTTGATTAGTCAAAAAATTCTATACCCCCGGCCGTTTTACACCCTCAGGGGTTGAATTAAAAGAATGCTCAAATATGGGTTTGCTTATTTTTAATGAAGAGTTAGTACTTTGCATTTCAAATTTATAGCTTCAGCAGTTTGGCCTGGGCGTTGTCAAAAAGTCCTACGCCCTTGTTTTACCTCCTTAGGGGTTGAATTTAAAAAATGCTCGAACACGGGTTTGCTTATTTTTAAAGAAGAGTGAGCATGTTGAATTCAGTCCTCTCACCTTAACGATTTGTGAGATATGAAGATTTTGTCAAAAAACTTTGCACCTATTTTGACCTCCTTAGGGGTTGAATTTCAAAAAATCCCTTCTTAGTGGATACCTACGTCCTATAAGGAATCTACCTGCCAAATTTCAAGTTTGCATTTCAATGCATACATTAATTCTTCTAAGGAAATTCCGATGAACTCTAGCAAATATTTCCTCTTTTTGTCTAATAACCACACAGTTATCAATAATTCTTTGCCTCAGCTCATCAACGTTATACACTGGAGCTCTGTATACAAGAAATTTGAAGTAACCCCAAAAGAAAAAATCCATTGGGTTCAAATCAGGTGATCTGGGAGCCCACTACACAAACCCATCACGTTCTATCCATCTCTCAGGAAAAGTTTCATTTAGGAATTCTCTCACCGTTAAACTGAAATGAGGCGGTGCTCCATCCTGCAGCAGCCACATTACATGTCTTTCTCGGAAAGGTACATCCTCCATAAAAATGGGTATTTGGTTTTTTAAAAAATCCAAGTAAATCTCACCATTAAGTCTTTGTGGAAAGAAATGTGGCCCAATCAAGTGATCTCCTAAAATTCCGGCCCACACGTTGATAGAAAACTTGTTTTGGAAACCGTGTTCGATCCCTAAGTGAGGATTCTCATCACACCAATAATGTTCATTATAGAGATTGAATAAGCCATCATGTCCAAAACCAGCTTCATCCGTGAAAAGAATAGTACGCATAAAATTTCGATCATCATTATGGATAATTCTAATTGCATTACAGAAATTCACACGACCCACAGGATCTTCAGCAGATAGGGCTTGACACGTTGGGTAGTGGTAGGGATGAAGGAGTTGTTCTTTCAAAATTTCATGAACCGAGCTCTTCGGAATATTTTCCTGAGTAGCAATTAATTTCACGCTTATTCCAGGATTATTATCGATTGAATTCAAAACGCGATCTTCTGCACTTGGAGTTAGAGTTCTTCGCTGATGGCCTAGATCATAAAGTGGACTTTTAAAGGATATTACTGAACATTCGCGATTATGGTATCCTTCTATTCGGAAATGTCTTGCTGGAAGTACATTTCCACCAGCTAACTCATAATAATAATGCATGTTACGTTGCTCGATGTTACCATAGTTAATATTATTATTCATCTTATTATTAAAGTCAACAATTCACCAAAAACAGCGTCAAATTATTATCTGTCAAAATTAATTCCACGTACACTTGTTTACAACGCAAATAACGCATTTGCTTTCAAAGCATTTGTTAATTAATGTAGAAAATGAGCTGAGTTGAGTTTGTATTCATTCAGTGCAAGCAAATTTTTAAAAGTGTTTTTCTCGAAAACAGCTCATTTTATCTTGATGTAGGAAGAGGATTTTTTTAAAGATTTTTTGATGCCCTTTAAGTACGTGTCGTCAAAATTTAAAAAAAAATTTCAAACAAAATTTATAGGTCATTATCTTAAGGTCAAGGGCAGTTTAGGTCCTTTGGGTTTAGGAGACTTAAGTTAAATTTGGAACACGTATACAAAAGAACATTAGTGATAAGTGTGCCAAATTTGAAGACAATCGGTAGGCTAGCAAAAAAGTTATTAAAAAAAACGATTTAAAAAAAATCTTTGTTGCCCTATAAATTCGGTATTTTTGAATTTTCGGAAAAATGTTACATGAACGTGTGGCATTAATTTTTCAAGTAGAATCACCCCCTGCATTTTTTGCTCACCTTATCCGGACACCCGTATATGCACCGGGGAAATCATCATGTCCAGCGGAAGATTTTTCGCTACATTTTGACAAATAAGAAATAATCTCACAACGAGAAACCGGATATAAAAAAATAGAGTTATTAGAACAATTGATGTCTTTTTTATACTCATTGTGTTGAAAAGAAAATTTTTTAGTTAAATGTTTTACCTCGTTAATAAAAAATCTGTTAAATAAATCAGCTATTGTTTGAGGATCTTCAATAACTGAATCATTGTTATTATTTTAAGAATTGTTGGAAATGAGTACTTCCGTGGCACAAAGGATCAATAAAAAGCAATACTGATTTTTTCAAATTTGCATTTTACTAACGTTTCGGTATTCTTCCTACCATCTTCAGAGTCTACAAGATAATTAAAATGTTGATACAAACGTGGGTGAGAATATGTATATGATAAAGAATAATATTTTGTGGAAATAAAGTTAAAATTAACAAAAAATTGAAATGTGTTTTTTTTATCTTACCAAATGCTGTCAATTTCTTTCAGTATTTTGTTTGAGCGATTAATGAACATGGTGATGACATTGTGGTTTTTTTATATAAAAACTCATAAAAATTGTTGAAAGTAAAAAGTAAAATGCAAATTTGAAAAAATCAGTATTGCTTTTTATTGATCCTTTGTGCCACGGAAGTGCACATTTCCAACAATTCTTAAAACTGTTTTCAAGGATCAAATTGCTCTATTTAAATATAGCAACTTCGAATTGTTATTAATAATTACTAATTTATTTGTGCTTATAATATGTCCTGGATCCATTCCTTGATCGTTTTTAATAATTGACCACGATGTTTTATCGATATTATTTGAGTTTTTAATTTTAGAACTGTAGTAATCTTTCTTTGCTTGTGCATGAAAACACTTTTTTAATTCCCTGCACCGTTTCCAATAAAGAGGTTTTTTTTGACTTTTAGCTTGATTAAATAAACTTAACATATTTTTCTTTAAGTTCAGTAAATTAGGCGTTATCCATTTATTTTCCTTCAAACTGTTATCCTGAACTAATACTAAGGGAATATAAATATAATAATATAAATAATAATATAAATAAGTTGGTCTCCTTTGTTTAAAAAAAAATTATATCCTTTTTAGAAATGTATATAAGTACATCTATTATTTATTCTTATTTCGCCAATGTTTCTTAGAATTAATTGTATCTTTTTTCTTTGAAATGTTTTCAGATACAGTAAGTGGTGTAAACCTATATTTTGCAGGAAATTAAATTTTCTTGTATTGATTGCAAGGAACGGAATTGACACAAACTCAGTACAGCTTGTCTGCTATAGCTGAGCGGTCGATCTGCGAACCAGATAGAATGATTTTTCTGCTTTGTCCTTTTTGGGCCAGCGCACACATACCACTTTTTGTTGCGCATTTTTTTGATTATGTCGCTTGGAGACTTAAGTGAAGCTTTTGATTGTGTAATTAAAATAATATTATACAGGGTGTTTTCCAGATACAGGGTGTTAAAATTTAAAAATAAAAGATTTTTATATTTATTTATTTTTTGAATAGTACCAGCTACTTAATTAAAACTTTGCACACACTAACACAGATCGATATCTTTAAAAATTGAGAAGTTATAGGCAGTCAAAGTTGAAAGCATCACTGAGTTTAACGTGTTTTTTTAACACGCGCTATAGATACCTTCCATATTATCGAATAAAAAAATCCGTCTAAAGAATCCATAGGAAATTTAATGCCTTAAACGATGCTTTTTGTCCTATCTCGATAATTTAGACATTTTTAAATTATAAGCATTTAAGTCCAAGCGAATTGACAGAAAAATTGCCAAATAGAAGAAAAAAACTGATTTTTAAATAAACTTCAATGCTTATAACTGGAACATTTCTTAAGTTATCGAGATAGAACAAAAAGCATCGTTTAAGGCATTGAATTTCCTAAGGATTCTTAAGACGGATTTTTTTTATTCGGTATGGAAGGTACTCGTAACGCGTGTTAAAACTCTGTGATGATTTCAACTTTGACTGCCTATAACTTCTCAATTTTTAAAGATATCGATATGGGACAAAAAGCAGGATTTAGGGCGTTCTTTTCTTTATGAACATATGCATTTTCAATTTAAAATTCGATAAATTACATCACGAATAAAGTAGTTGAAAAGTACATTACGTTTTAGCCATTGGTTTCTAGGGCGATAAAAGTACGCGATTTTCGGGCCCTTTTTAGGCCATACCTGTCTACCTACACGAAAATATGTAAGAATCAAATGACATTTTTATAGATGTAACTATGGAACAATTTTTGTTTGAATTTTTTTTTATATATCTAATAGTTTTTGAAATTTTTGTAGAAACATCTATTGGGGGTTCTTTTACCCCCCGCCATTATTGTAATAGGGGAAATCTGAGATGGCCTCATAGCCAAAATTAAATCTTCATATTTATTTATTTAGCCATTTGTTTATTAAGTCATTTGCAGAATTACACATACAAAACAGAGGAGAGTTAGCCTTTTGGGACGTTTTTGGGCAATGAAGATAAAACGTAGGAGCATTTCTAGTTCTTAAGGATGGTAGGTACATTGAAAGGGATAAGACTATGTAGATGCCGATAATCAACGTAATTATGAATTATTTTAAACAGAAACAATACAGTTCTACGTTCTCACGACGTTCAATCATTAATCGCGCAATTATTTCACATATCTGCCGTACTACTGGCTAAAGTGGTTTACGATCACCAGTGGGACTGGGACCAGTACTTGCATTTGTTTCTGAGGGCTTATCGTGCATCGGTTCACGAGACCACCGATCAAACATCGGCCAGCGTGATAATCGGACGCGAGCTGCAACTACCGTGCGAATTAGAGTTTGGACGACCACCGGCGGAAGAAGAAGTCGTTACGACGTGAGAGCGCAAGACGGCGGGTTCCCACCAGAAGCTTTAGTCTGGTTGTATGATCCGCGGAGACGTCGTGACCTGTCATTGAAGCTACAGCAGGATTGGGAAGGCCCATATCAAATAAAGAAGCGGATAAACGATGTGGCCTATCGTGTGCGGAAGTTACCAAGGTGGAAACCGGGAGTGGTGCATTCCAATCGATTAGCGCCTTACGAAGGGAGCGGTGTCGTGACTGCGGAGCGAGAAAACGAGACCAGAATAACCATCGGCCGAACTAAGATCACGGACGACCGACTGAATTTCGAGAGTTTCATGGCCGAATTCTCTGGGACCAGAAAGGCCCGTTTCGGTGTAACCATGGAGGAACGACAGGGCCTTTTTGGTGTCCCCGATGACTACTCGCTCTCTTACTGTGTCTCTGCGAACCTTCGCATGTCCGGGGGATTGCAGCTGTGTTCCGACGACGATTTGGATGCCAAGCTCTGGCGACAGGCCCCTGCGGTCGGTAGGGTCCTGCGGCTGTCAGACCAGTGTCGTTCTATCTACTACTGACGAAGCGATTGTTCAATCAGGAGTCTACTTACGCGGATCTGTGAAGCGCCCTAATGGAGCTGAAGGCCATCCTATTTCCTGAAGGTGTCAAGAAATTAGCGATCCTTAATCTGGGCTGTGGGCTCGGCCAGTTAGATTGGAGAGTGAAGTGAACATCCTGGTATGCAGTCTCAGGTCGGAAACGCAGATAAACCCACAGAAGAGCGTAGACACAAGCTGTTGGAGACAGCTGGGTATTTTTATTCCCAAGCGTCAACTCACTGTGAAGGTACTGGTATGCCGGACCGATACGGATTTCAATAAAATAAACTTAATGTTTATTTTATTTATTGTAGATTAATTAACTAGTCTTTTGTTTCATAATTGACCAAGTATATACGATTTTTATATTTTTTAAAAGATAATAATGAATTAAAGAACTGATTGATTCCGTATTGGACATTGGTGTTGGAAAATAATATTGTTTAACTTTTTCTGTTTAAATATTTAGGGAGTCACAGCGGGTTGTCTTACAGGCTCAAATGCCTTTCGTTATAAAGTCAAAACGGTTTAAAATTTTTTTAAAACAAATTGTTGGTAGGTATCTATCAGTGGAGTAGATACGGGGGTGGTACAATGAGTATAGACCCCCCAGAACAATATAATTTAGTTCGATTCTTAAAAAAGGCATTTATTTATAGAGCTAAGCTTAAAATAATTTTTTGTGATTATAATAATATTGGTACATCCCTGTAACATATTATACAGAAAATTAATGAGCGCTACAAGGAAGTATTTATTGTTGATAAATAATATATTTTTTGTCAACAATAGAATAATTAAAAAAATGGACGGACCCCCCCGCCCCCAGAGCAAAAACCTATGTACGCCAGTGGTATCTATACCTACAAATTAAAACTCAATATGTTATGAGGCCTGAGAGTACTGAAAATCTTTGGTAAATTAATACCTACCCAATTAAAACGCAATGAAAATATATATAGGTAGTTTTTTAATATGCTGTGTAAGGGGAGCTTAAGGTAAATGTTATTAAATTAATAATTATTATTACAGAGTGTTTTCATATTAATGAGAGCGAGTTTCAATTTATTAATAATACATACCTACTTATTTTATTTATTTTTTATCTGCTGCTACGGTTTTTTTCTCTCTAAAATTTAGGTTTCTTTTTAAGTTTATCTTTTCAGGTTCATGTATACCCTGCCCCCCGCAAGGGTTAATCTAAAAAATCACCAAAAATGGTATGCCCATTTGATTATTAGAAATAAAAAATAAATAGAGAAAATATAAATAAATATCAAGTGGAATATGGAGTAGTAAAAAAAAATAAAATTTAAAGTTAAAATTAATGACGCTGCGCGGAGATACGAACCTGCGACGTATAGCGTAACAAGCAGTGGTTCTAACCATAACGCCACGCAATCTTCAGACTTGTCTGCTATATTTACACTACACCTCGTTAGACGTTTGGGAATAAAAATATCCGGCTGTTTCCAACGGCTTGTAGCGTAGACTCCTATTTCTACCGAAGCGAGAGGTGCCATTATCGACATGACCCCTTCTTCCGTGTCTGCAACCTGTCCTGGGACAGGACAGGTCTAAGAGGGGGGCGATGTAATGGATTTCGATCCGTTACACCGCCGTCGATAGTGGCACCGTCTGAAATCTGCAAACATTATGAAAAGTTTGAGCCCACAGCCTTGAGCCAATGGAATATTCTGACGTGTCAATAATGAAGAAAAGCATTGACTTTAGAAGGCTATATATATATATATATAGGTGATTCAATTATTGAATTCATTCTACTCTGGAAAGTTGACGAGAGAGAATCAGCGAACAGAGATAAATAAATACCAATGATAAATAAATTGTGGACATAAGTATTCTGTGGATCGTTGATGAGAGTGGGTCAACGAACAGTGATAAATAAATAAGTTGTCTTTGGAACGTGGACAGAAGTGTGCGACAGTTGTCGTTTTTGTTGCGTCGGGACGGACCTGCTCGCCGGAGCCAGACAAATAAAATAAATAAAAATATCCTGGCGTAATTTCCTTGTCTATTTATTTACAAAAATAAATTGAGAATATATTTACACAAAAATACAAAAATCGTAGTATTCAATAAATACCAAATGAAGTATGCAAAACAATATTCAATCCCAGATGCTTTTCAAAATAAAACTTCGAAAATATTTACTACTATGCGTATTTTACATAGCAGAAGAATTTGTAAATAATTAATAGGAGATATTCCTGACGCTATTATGTACAGTTTGTACGATGAAAATGAATAGTTTTATTATTATTATTATTATATTATTATCGAAAATCATCTTTTTTGAAGTCAGTTAAAAAGAAGCTCTATTTATAAAACACAGTATATTTGTCAAGTGTTTTATTAATAATATATCTTCTAATATTCAGATAATATTTCCACATAAATTTAACATTCGACAGACCGGATCCGTTCAAATATCAAACAAACATTTCCTTTTAAACGTATTTCCTTATCTACAATTATTTTTGAAGCTGGAAATAATGTCATTTGACAAAGAAATACTTAGACGAGAGATATTTTTGAGAAAAAAAATACTTTACAATCGAAATATTACGTAATTTACATTTGGAAAATGCGATTAAAAAAAAATAAAAACATTAATAAAAAAAACTTTTTAGAGACACGCTTTTATTGAAATGTACTAAAAAGGAAAAAATAATATTTAATAATTTAGGCTCATAATTATTATAAAGGCGGGGGTTGCGACTAATATACTATCATAAAGTTTACAACCCTCGCTTTTATGCTTATATCACGGTATAATTTTAAACACAGGGAATCAGGGACATGTTTCATTTCTGCACCAATCGATAGAGCGACCTCGAATTAGTGCATCCACATGTATAACTCAAAATCGGTAAAAAGTGGACATGTTCACTTTCTGCATTGACCGATTCAATTATGAACCCAAATTATTAAATATTATTTTTTTCCTTTTTAGTACCTCCATTTTAATAAAAACTTGTCTCTAAAAAGTTTTTTGTTTCTAATATTATATTTTTACTTTTTAGTCTTTCAAAATTTTATCTCCTTTTGACCCCCGTATGGGTTGAATTTCGAAAATTTCAGAGTTACGATCCTAAAGGAATTATCCCCCCCGCGAGAAATTTTTCAAATTAAAATATCACTGAGAGATAGTGTAGCTTTCTATTAGTGGAAAAATTTTTTGAATCGCTTCAATAGTTCCAGAGATAAGAATTTATGATTTATTACCCCTCCCCGCGAGAAATTCTCCCCCTGCGAAGCGAAGTCGGGCTGGTGGTGGAAGGATTCCGCCTATACCTACACTAAAATGCAAAAGAATTTAGAGTTACGTTTTGTTACTATCTCACAGGAATTATTCCCCCCTTCGCGAGAAATTTTTCAAATTAAAACGAATTAAAATAATAAAAAAATAATAAAATTGAAAGATTTTTTAATTAACAAATGTTTATACAGTGTTGGTGACTTTATGTAACTGTTGATTTTATATTGTTTATGACAAGTCTTATCTGTAAATATGTACAGCCTAAAGATGATAAATATACTATACTATAGCCTATAATATCACTCAGGGTAGTGTAGCTTTCTAATGTTAGAAAAGGAACCGACTATTTTGTTCATTTTAGTCTTTCATAATGTTACCCCCTTTTGACCCTCATACGGGGTTGAATTTCGACCGAATAGTAAAAAGCTTACCTAATAGCCAGAATAATGAATAATTGGCTAATATTCGTTTCAACTCTTTCATATACTTAAACATTATATTCCATCTAAATAATAAACTAAAACATAGTTGTATATAGCAATGGATAATTACAAGTTACTGTATAACTGATATTTGAATACCGCATGCGCTTGATAGGGAATTTTTTGTAAAAAGATGAGTCTATACGATATATGAAAATTAAAAAGTTATCGAAGAGCAAACACCCTTTAATTCCATTAACGGTTTTAGTACACTGCTGTCACGCAACTATCATCTGTGACTGTCAATAATGGTTGTTAAACTAATTAGTGTTCAGGTCGTTAACTAGTATCATTTTCCTTAATTAATTTGCTCGCGATAAACGTATCACATATATACTGAATTCTCGACAGATGTGTTTCATTCCATTGGATTGTAACTGTATATGTTTGTTGATGTCACTATAAGATCACCGTCTAAGTAAACATGGTAGTTTTGTATATTCAGTGACTCAGTTTTAATTGTCGGTATAAGTTTGACATTATTAAAGGCCAGTTTTACTTAAAGTATACTGTTAGGAAGCGACGGCGACCTCTTATAGCAGTAATTTACATGAAACATGTATCAGCTATAACATATTATAGACCGGCCGTCAAATGAAAAACCCAAAAATATCGTATTAAGTTTTTTCTCGATGTAATTTGTTTCATCATATAGTCTTCTTTAAATATCTGACTGATGACAAACTGTCACCTCTGGGCAACTGAAAATGTACGCTATTTTCAATAACAATCCATTTTAGACATAAAAACGACCAATTTGCGAAATAATTCGCAGTTTACTCAATTTTTGTATACATCTTAGTTATGGTATTTAAAAAAAACGTGTAAATTGTCCCCATCGATACCTTGCAGGCGTTGCCAGATATTCGAGGTTGAAGGTCACGAAAAACGCTTTTTACAAATTTCTCGCTTCCGTTCCATTTTTAGAAAAAATGTATCGATCTTATAGACAACAAAATTATCTACAACTTTTATATAAACATTTTTTGTCTATGATTTATAGTTTTCCTTATTTAAGTAACCGCAGCATCCTCCCCCTCGATTTTACATAACGGGATTATGATGTTTCATTAGCATAATGATTTGTACCTTTAATTTTAAATCTGGGGCCACGGCAGTGGCCCCCGCCAAGTCGAGCAAACAGCAGACGGCCGCTACCGTGTATACCTTTTCTCGAAGCAACTCAAGGCACTTTTCAACTTTCTATATCTCTGTTACAAATGCAAGCAGAAGGTTGAAAATTTCGCTGGAGATTGTACCTAACGGTCTTAACTAATTCCCCAAATTACAAGTTTCTAATAAATATAGTTCAGAAAATTTCAACCCTCAAAATTGTCCATTTTGTCATCACTCACTCACTCACTGACATAGCGATCATCAAAAAGCTAGGGCACTTCCAGTAGTCCTAGAAAGCTGAAATTTGGTATGCAGGCTGGGTTTCACGTACAACTAACGAGAAAATTCCAATATCTGTGTTTTTCCCCCTCCAACCCCTAAAAGGGGGTGGTGCATATTTCTATTATTATAGGCTAAGTCCGTAGTCAGAGAAAGCTGAAATTTGGTATGCAGGCTAGGTTTCACGTACAAGTATAACGAGGAAATTCAAACATGTGTGATCTTCCCCCTCCAACCCCTAAAAGGGGGTGTTGCAAATTTCTATAGGTCCTTGGTCAGAGAAAGCTGAAATTTGGTATGTAGGTTAGGTTTTGCGTACAAGTAACGAGGAAATTCAAACATGTGTGATATTCCCCCTCCAACCCCTAAAAGGGGGTGTTGCAGATTTCTATAGGTCCTTAGTCAGAGAAAGCTGAAATTTGGTATGGAGGCGGGGTTTCGCGTACGAGTAACGAGAAAATTCAATTATTTGTGATTTTCCCTTTCCAACCTTACAAAAAGAACTGAGATCCCATCAAAAATATTCTTGTAAAGAAAAAAAAAAGCCAAGTCTCGCAACACTTTCGCCGTAAAAAGTTTTGAGATCCCGAAAAGTACCAAGTCAGCCATTCTATTACCATTGACTATGAAGTTAGCAAATTACTCGATAGTTGTCTTAAAACTACACAGGTAAAATAAAGAATAATTTATAAATAATATTTTATGACTGTAAACTTGTAGTACCTTTTGAACTTGGCAATCACGTGGCATCAGGATATATGATACCGTGCGAAGTTTTAATAAAAACAATATCTCATCACAGTGCATCTATGCCACGTGATTGCCAAGTTCAAAAGGTACTACAAGTTTACAGTCATAAAATATTATTTATAAATTATTCTTTATTTTACCTGTGTAGTTTTAAGACAACTATCGAGTAATTTGCTAACTTCATAGTCAATGGTAATAGAATGGCTGACTTGGTACTTTTCGGGATCTCAAAACTTTTTACGGCGAAAGTGTTGCGAGACTTGGCTTTTTTTTCTTTACAAGAATATTTTTGATGGGATTGAACTTTAAGCTAACGATTAATAATAATTTTATCGAAATTAATGCAGTAGTTATCTAGTTATAAATAACCAAACATACAAACCGGCAGCAGTCCAACAGACAGACAGCCATTTTTTTCCGAAAATACGATATTTCTACTTGACATCAATTATAAAGGCTATTCGTAAAGGAATTTTGTAAAAAAAATTACAGGGGTTGAGAGAGCACGGAGAAAATATGGCCACTAATAGTAGAGTGCATTTAAATACAGTATGCGAATAGGGGCTTGGACCCTACGATGGCTAAATGGATACACTCCATGCTCACAAATCGGTTAATAACGGCTTGTCTTGGAGATGAGTCAAGTACAGTGAAAACCATTAAAGGTTGTCCACAGGGAGGATGTCTATCGCCCCTGTTGTGGTCAATGGTAGTCGACGACCTGTTAAACAAACTGTCAGCTAACGGTTTTGAAACCATCGGATACGCTGACGACATCGTCATTATAGTTAGGGGTAAGCATGACGGGACGATTTACGAACGAATGCAAGATGCCCTAAAGATCGCCAATACTTGGTGCCTTGGTGAAGGGCTCAACATTAACCCACACATGACTACAATTGTTCCTTTTACCAGGAGAAGGAAGCTTATAATCAAAGCACCCAGTCTGGGAGGGATACAAATCGACCTTTCTAACAGTGTCAAGTTTCTGGGGGTTACACTGGATCAAAAACTCACATGGAACTTACACCTCGAGCAAGTTAATAACAAAGCTAGAGGAGCTTTATTTACCTGCAGTAAAATGGTAGGTAAGAAATGGGGACTAAAGCCTAAAATGACCGACTGGGTTTATAAGGCTATTGTGAGACCCATGGTCAGTTATGCCGCTATGGTATGGTGGCCAAAACTGGAAAGTAAAGGAACACAAGTCCAACTTACCAAACTACAGAGACTAGCATGTCTCATGATTACTGGTGCTTCCAGCACATGTCCTACTGCTGCCTTGGAGGTGATACTTGATCTGCCGCCCCTCCCGCTCTTTTTGGAAAAAGAAGCAGCAGTTTTTGCAACTCAATTGCAACGGACAAAAAACTTTAAGTCTGGAGACTTAACAGGCCACCTAAGTATTCTTAGAAATCTTAATCTAATGACCTGTACAGTAGTGGATCTGATGGATGTCAGATTCAAATTTGACAGAAGGTTCAATGCTACTATAGAAAGTCGCAAATTCTGGAAAGAAGATGAAATAAAATTCCCCAGAGGATCACTGATATATTATACAGACGGATCCAAGATGGACAATAGAGTAGGAGCAGGTGTTTTTGGTCCTAAAACAAGGATATCAGCTCCCATGGGCTCCAAAGCCACTGTATTCCAGGCAGAAATATATGCCATACAACTTTGCGCTCTGAATTGTCTGGATAAAGGCTACAGAAACGCAAAAATATTCATCCTATCGGATAGCAGAGCAGCTATTATGGCTCTATGTTCACACAAAATTGAGTCAAGACTGGTCTGGGAATGCCTAGATACTGTTGATAAACTGGGTGTATACAACAGAGTAACCCTAATGTGGGTTCCAGGGCATACAGGCATCGAAGGCAATGAAATAGCAGACTCCCTCGCTAAAGAAGGAGGAACTAAAACCTTTATAGGCCCAGAACCTTTCTGTGGCTATACTAAAAGCCACATCAAACTAGAGGTTCGCAAATGGGAGGAAGAAAAGAAAATCTCTCGTTGGAAGTCCACTCCAGGACTGAAACAATCAAAGAGATTTATCTCGCATAACACCACAAGGACCAAAGAACTCCTTATTCTCAGCAAAGCAGAACTGAGAATAATGACAGGACTCCTCACAGGCCACTGCCCTTTGAGATACCATCTCTCAAAAATGGGTAAAGTTCAGGATGACAACTGTCGCTTTTGTAAAGAAGCAAAAGAAACCGCCGAACACATTCTATGTGAATGTGAAGCAGTGTTCTCCAAAAGGCTGCAACATCTTAACAGGCCTTTTCTAAAGCCTGAAGTTATATGGAGAGAAGCCCCCAGAAAGGTTATAAGGTTCATAAAAAGCATTTTACCCGACTGGGAATAAACTATTAGGGGACTCACAAAAGATCTTATAGGTCGCAGTGATTGTGAGATATCTAATGTCTTATCACCCCGTGTAAATCTAATCTAATCTAATGCGAATGCCATACTTTCTCTGCACTCTCTCAACCCCTGTACATTTTTTTTACAAAATTTCTTTACGAATATTTGTATATTTTCTGGTAATTTACATATCTCACTATAATATGAAATGCACAAAGGTGACGAAGTGTCAACTTGCATTTTCTTGTAGTTAATCATGTCTTAAACATATTCATTAATCAAAAAAACTTAATACAGCGTTGTTGACTTAAGCAAAAATTTCCATTTTGGCGGCCGGACTACCAGTTATTGTTATATAGCTTTTAATCATTATAATTTTCATCCCATAACGTATACATACAATAGTACATAATTGTGCACAAAAAACGGCAATAAATTATCTATTTTTTTGGTTATAAATGATACAAGTTTTTTATCACATTAGCCATGCATAATAGATGTGACCTACTTGAATAATATAATTATCAAAAAAAAAAATATTAAAAAATGTAACTTTGACAAATCATTGATTTAATGAGGTTTGCTCGTTAAAATAAAACATTAAATAAAAAGTTAACTGATCAATTTATACTCCAACTCCAGAACCTTTATCTTTATGGTAACGGACCGTCTGATAAAATAAAAACCAATTCCACAGGGTGATATAAACTACCTAATTAAATTGTTGTAATGGTACGGAACCCTCGTAGCGCCAGTTCTACACGCACGTCTTGACCGTTTTTTTATATTTTATACCTAAAAAAACCTACACTAAAGTACAGCTGTTATTTTTACAATATAAAGATTATTCATAATTGAAACAAAAGAAAATTTCGTCTCAGTCGCCTTTTTCCGCAATAAAAAAATATGTAAACGCGTAGGTATCAATATTGATGGTGTTTGTGTCACTATTTTTTCAAAACATATATTGTTTTAATTATGAGCAAATCGGTTACGTCTGTATATATGTTTTAAAAAAATTATTTCACATAAGTAATTATTTTACTTTGTTCACAATTGAATTTTTCGGTTTATTCGTTGAAAAAAACAAGCATGAAAACTTATAATTATCGCAAAATCAATCATTGTTACTTATAATACATATCTTAAGCTTTAATTTGACCACCTATAAAGTACTGATATCACTTTTCAAAACTTTAATCATAACGATCAAAGTTAGATACTCATAGGGGAAAAATACTTTTTTCGAAAATTGACAAACTTTGAAAGCCTTTTTTTTTGTGAAATAATTTTTTCAATTTTTTTTACTGAAGACGTATTTTAGATAATCCCTTTAAATATTCTACCCAAGTATTTATTTATTTTTTTTCAAAAAATTATTCATATTTCTACGAATTTTATTTAATAATCGAGAATTCATGCATTGCTTCACTTTCAAGTGATATATGCAATTATTAAAGTACTCGAAAAATTATTGCAACACTCGTAATACTGTCGAGAAAATGTTACTTTTTAATGTTCAATTGGTTTTATATAATTTGCTTTTGCCAATCAAAAGTTATAGCCACTTGTACAGCACGCGCGCTCACGCAAACCTATTCCAGCGAGCGAACGGCCGACGCAAGTAGGGCAACTTTAATTCGAAAAAAACATGTCATATATGTTTCTTTTCAATGGTGCTGTCAGTTTTTTCATACAAATTGAATTTTAAAAGTTATTCATGAAATATCGTATTTTAACACCTCTATTGTTTAATAAAAAATTTTCCGCGCAATTTTGATATTTTGTTCTCCACACCTTTCTGAACACGTTTCAACAAAAATCATCAATCGAGGAATTATTCCAAAGTGAAAATCTAATTTGACTCCCCTAACAGCAAAGCAACTAAATAATTTGTCATTGCCAAGACAATATAATATTGACAATTTAGTGACCACTCATTGGTTCGTAGTCATGATACCAAACATAAGCTTATAGACCAAGAGGCGGGCGTTAATATATGAAGCTCATTTGTGACAGGATGAAATTTTCAGGGAAGGTAGTATTAATTATGACAAAGAAAAAGCGCTAGGGTTGCCTAGTCAAATCCTGGTGCGACGGCCGGGATAAGCCACTTCCGGTGCAAAATGTCAATTTTTATATGTATATGTATATATGTATAAATTCAAACAGCTCAAAATTACAAAGTGGCCCTTTGTCCAGCATGGTAACCATAGTTTTTTAAAAAATGACATTTCGAAAATTACAAATTGTTAATAACTGCTCAAAATTGGATAAAATATAATAGTTAAATCCTGTATCACGGAAAAAAAAAGTTATACATTTTGTAAAGTAGTATCAGTATATGCAAAAATTTTAATTTTTGATGTGAAACATCTTTAGGTACGGGTGTAAAGTCGTTTAAATGGAACGTCGCCAAATGTCATTTGTTATTGCATTTTGAAACTACGTGGTCAATTATTATAGTTTTTTTACTAACATTATCAGCGGTAATGTGTCATGCATCGTTTTTTTTTTTTTTTTATTAAAAAAACAGATAGATTATTATGTATTGTTTTTTTTCTTATTGAAAAATTATTAATGTGATATTTTTTAGCACCTTACCTATATTAAAAATGTTAGAAATTCAATTTTCAACAAAAAATATCTCGCATTATTTTCTAATTTAACTAGCATAAAGAGATACCTTTATTAAAAAAAATATATATAATTTTTATTTCATGATTTTCTTGACTTTTTTTCAAAGCAACTACTAACTACGTTTTGTTTAAAAATGTTTACATAATATTATTGTAAAAAAAAAATATTTAAATAGCACGTTAATATAAGTACGCTTAGAATAAGTAATTTAATAATAATTCATAAAATGTTATTGCCTTTGTTTGGAACATTTTTGAATAGTTTAATGTATACCTAGTAAACTATATTGAAACTCATGTCGATCACTCACGTATGTACCTAATATAATAAAATTAAAAAACCGGTTGATTTGTGAATCAGAATAAATTGTCAATCATTGGCAATGTTTGCCTTCTTCAGGCCTAAAATTACATAATTCTAATAATGTAATTTTAGACTTGAAGAAGGCAACAAAATAGTTGCTGAAAAGTTGCCATAATAAAGATTGACAATTCTAACTCACAAATCAATCGGTTTTTTCTTTTATTATAGTAAATTATTATTATTTTCCATTTTTTCATTATAGTTATTTTGGTTTTATATTCGCTTAGTTAACTTTATACCTGCGTCTGATTAAGTTGAATTTCAAGAAAAAATATTAATCGAGGTTCAGTAAAGTCAAATGCTTCAATTAGTTTTTAGTGTCAAACCAAATTTAAAATCACAAACAAAAATCAACCTTTTTTCTCTTTTCGAAACAAACTCCAAACCACCTTTTTTAAAACTTTTATTACAGGTTACTACGACCTTCAAGTAAGTAATTTATACTAATTTATATAAGAGGTGCACGTTGAATTACGTTGAAAAATAAAAATAAGAAATTGCTACCCTAAAATACATAAATTCTTGGGGAAATTGTCAATACCAGATTCAGGCAATTCCTGCGTAATTATACGGATATGAGTTAGAAACCAAATGCGTTGAAAACATAAAGTTATAAATAACTAGACATACGTATGAATGTTTGCCAAACACAAGGCCGATAACTCATTTCAGAACGGTTACAATATATAAGTATACATATATACATAATGTTATTTGACAGCTTAAAAAATGTCAAAAAAACAAATGTAATTTATAAGTTTTCAATGTGTTACCCAAAATTTCCTTAGGCAACCCTATGTATTTCAATACAGCTCTTCGAGATCTACAATATGGCGTCAATTGTATGCTGTCATATAATGACGAAAGATAATTATGAGCTAATGAAATATGTGTATTTTGCACCGGAAGTGAGCTCCTCCCGGCCTTCGCACCAGGATTTGACGAGGCAACCCTAGCATTTATTCTTTGTCATACTAGATTCTACCTTCCCTGAAAATTTCATCCTGTCACAAATGAGCTATAAAAATTTACGCCTAGCTCTCGACCTATTAATCTGTGTCTGTTAATACACAAATATGCAAATTTTTTTAAATAATTTGCCAAATAAAATGACACTTCGTAAAAATAAACAAATACTAAAGAACATTTTGATTGAAAAATATTTTTCAAGCGTTCTTTGACTGCCACCATGTACCTATGATTATATTATGAACTAGCCGTCACCCGTGACTTCGCCCACGTATATTACGATTTGATTTATTATCCCCCTCCTCGAGAAATTAATACATAACTCACTCGCTTCGCTCGTTCGCTCGAATTTTATCAATCCACATTACTCACTCGCTTCGCTCGTTCGCTTGAATATTATTGATATACTTATTACTCGGCTCGAATTTTATTAAAACATTTTTGCTCATCTACGTTATATAAGGAACTCTAGTGCAAAATTTCGTGCTTCTAACTTCAAAAATGATGAACTTCCATACAAACTTTCATTCCCTATTTAACCCCGTTAGGGGATGAATTTTAAAAAATACTTTCTTATTGCTCACCTACGTTATATACGGAACTCCTGTGCAAAATTTCAGGCTTCTAACTTCAAAAATGACGAACTTCCATACAAACTTTCATCCCCTATTGAACCCCCTTAGGGGATGAATTTTAAAAAATACTTTCTTATTGCTCACCTACGTTATATACGGAACTCCTGTGCAAAATTTCAGGCTTCTAACTTCAAAAATGACGAACTTCCATACAAACTTTCATCCGTATTTTAACCCCCTTAGGGGATGAATTTTCAAAAAAACATTTCCTAATGCTCACCTACGTTATATAAGAAACTCCTATGCAAAATTTCATGCTTCTAACTTCAAAAATGAAAAACGTCCTTTTATCCCCTATTTAACCCCCTTAATTGATGAATTTTCAAAAATCCTCTCTTAGTGGGTGCCTACGTCACAAAAGGAACCTACTGTCCAAATTTCAAGTGTATATCTTCAGCGGTTTGACCTGGGCGTTGTCTGTCAGTCAGTCAGTAACGGAACTGTTTTATATATATAGATGACAATAAAAATCGTATATTTATAAAATGTACATAATATAAGTAATTCATAATTAAATAATACAGAACGAGAATGAAACTACGTTTGATTACGACATTTTGGTATTAAAAAATTATTTAATCGGAGTGTGTAGAGCTTTCGAAAACAAAACGGAATATTATATGGCGACAACATACGAGTAAGATGCCCAGTCATTTTAGATTTCCACTGCGAAATAATTCGCAGTTAGCTCAATATTTGTACTTCGCTATGGTGTAAGGTGTTTTAAAAAACGTGTAAAAAGTCCCCATTGATATCGTGCCGGCGTTGCCAGATATTCGAGGTTCCGTTCCATATTTAGTAAAAAATGATTATTATCAATCTTGTGGAGAACAAAATTCTCTACAACTTTTTTATCAACATTTTTTGTCTACAGTTTTACTTGTTTTAATACTCACGGCTTCCTCCCGCTCGATTTTATATGCTGCTTCCCGATGGCCTAACATAATGATTTGTACCTTTGATTTTAAGTTGAACTTTATAAGCTAACGATTTATAATAATTTTATATGGTAATTCTCTAGTTATAAGCAACCAAACATACAATCAGGGCCGTAGCTAGGGGGGGGCATTAAGGGGCAATGCCCTACCTTAAAACATCCAGTGCCCTACTTTAAGGAATTATAAACAAGCCGCAAAGACTGTCACGATAGAATGACAGACTTGATCTATCTGGCATTTGGAAAAACAAGATTAAATTCGTTGGACTAAATGAAGTTTTTCGGAAATTTGATAACATGGCAAGTTCTGTATTTTTTTTTTTTTGATTAAATTGTCATTTACCGTTTTCTTGCTTTTGTAATTTGTTATCACCAGATGAGGTGGGCAATCCAATTAAAAAATTGTAGTCTTTTGCTTCAGCCCTACTTTAAACTTTCAGTGCCCAATCTTGAATTCAGCTCTAGCTACGGCCCTGCATACAATCCGACAGCAGTGAAACAGACAGATAGACGACATTTTTTTTTTCGAAAATACGATATTTCTACTTGACATCAATTATAAAGACTATTCGTAAAAAAATTTACAAGGATTGAGACAGCGCGGAGAAAGTTTTACTATATGTATTTGCATACCGTATAATATAAAGCGTATAACATTATTAGCAGCCATACTTTTTTCGCGCTCTCTCAACCCCTGTAAATTTTTTTTATAAAATTCCTTTACGACTAGTCTTTATAATTATTATAAAGACTATTCGTAAAGGAATTTTATAAAAAAACAACGGAAATCACAACAACATTGTAATATATTATAATAAATGAGTTTTATCACGATTGAAGTTTATGTTATTATTAGCAGTAATGAAAAAGTTGTAAAATAATTTTATATCCTTCGCTAAAATAACTTTATTTTAGATTCAGTATAAAGTAGTGAATAAACATCACATAAATAGATCTCAGTCACGCAATTTGCATTATAAACCGTCTGAGTCTCAGTTTAAAATGTATAAAAGCTCTATATCGTAAATTTCACGTTGTGCAACTTATGTTCTTATCAGTCAATGAACTTTTTTCACAACAAGAATTCATCAATGTATTGATCTTCAAACCGGATTAAACTGGACTTATTAAGAATAGTATCTAGCCTACAAAGTGCCATGGACCTACGTTTGCATATTGAGGAAAAATACAGTAAAACTCATATTTTATAAATATGTCGTTTGCTAAAGCCAGGCGCAGACTCGTTTCACAGCAACGAGTAAAATTATTTTTCACTTTCGGCTGAAGCTGAAAGGACCATATAAAGCAAAAAAAAACATTTTTTTAATATTCTTTTATTTTTATTGGCTTTTTTTGAAAGCGGTTTCATTTTTTTATAAAAAAAAAGAGTGTGTGTACTTATGTACGCACGTCAGAAGTTTCTTTGGCGTAACAAAACAAAAATAACTCCAAAAATTTTACCCCGCGTGCCAGTACTAAACGTTTGTAAAAAAGACGATAAAATAATAAAATAAAGATATTAAATAAATTAATTTATTTTAATAAATTATTAATTTATTAAATATACTGGGTGATCCATTTTAATCTTTTTTTGAAGGGGCAACATTTTCTGAAAAAAATGTTCAGACATAAGTTATGTAGTTTGGAGGGGGACATCGTTTGGAGACAAAAACCACCCCCCACCCTCCTGAGCATGGGTGGGGGTGACTTCGACATTTTAAATAGGAACCCCCATTTTTTATTGTGTATTATGATTCTACGGGAAAAAATATGAACAAAGAAAAAAAAATAGTGAAAAATAAATTTTGAAACATTTTTGAAAAAATTTTTTTTTTCATAAAAAATTAATTTCACGCAGTGGAGCAAGAAAACATGAAAAAGAAGCAGGAATTCGCGTGACACTGCCTCGAATGTTTCCCATACATCTTGTGCGTACCTACTTAGTTATTGTACAAATGCGGTGTTGGAAACAGCAAGATGATAAGGAGTTTGGGAAGTGAATTCCTTCTTCTTTTTCATGATTTTTCATGTTTTCTTGCTACATTGCGTGAAATTAATTTTTTATAAAAAAAAATTTTTTTTCAAAAATTTTTAAAAATTTATTTTTCACTATTTTTTTTCTTTGTTCATATTTTTTCCCGTAGAATCATAATACACAATAAAAAATGGGGGTTCCTATTTAAAATGTCGAAGTCACCCCCACCCCTGATCAGGGGGGTGGGGTGGAGGATGTTTTTTGTCTCCAAACGATGTCCCCCTCCAAACTACATAGCTTATGTCTGAAAATTTTTTTCAGAAAATGTTGCCCCTTCCCAATAATTTCAAAAAAAGATTAAAATGGATCACCCAGTATGTATTTATTATATTTATATCTAATTATTTATTAAAAAAAAGCATGTTTGTGCTGAGATTCGAACCCGGGACCAATTGCGTATGAAGCGGCGAAGCTATCCGTTACACTACGACACATCTTACATAGTACCAGTGCTATATAACAGGCTATTATAATTATGAAAAATAATAGTGTAAACAGTACAGATGTAGAAGTACGAACTCATATTTAACGAAAGCGGCATAAACGAGCGTTTGTATAGCAATAACTTTTATTAATGTTATTCAAAACTGAAAACGATGATGTCATATTGTGACTGGTGATAATAGGGTATTAAACCACGAACTTCCGACTAACTTCATGGTGTTAAATTTTCGTGACGCGATGCGCGCGCAAAAATTCGCAAAAATTCGCAAAAATTCACTCTCATCATTTTTCTATAACGCGCCAAAAGAAGCATAACTTCGAAATTTTCACCTAGTTTGTACGTTATTAACAGACGTTTCAAACATAAAAAATAAATTTACGCGTCGAATTGATAACGTTTTTTTTTTTGAAGTCGGTTTAAAACAGTTTATTTTGACGTCAATTCACATAATGCCAAAATCTTTTTTGCAGGTTTTTACTGGATTTAAAGATGTTTTGAAATATTTTATAATACGAAAAAAAGCTGCATCCAATTTTTATATTTTATGAACCTTATATAAATAAGATGAAATGACGATTTGTGCATTCATTTTTTAGTTGCCGCCGAAACGGCATCTTTTTTACGATCTCGTCATTTGGACGAGACGAGATTGAAATTAAGTTGTCGAAATCTCGCGGTGCGCATGCAAGTGTCTGAGCTTCTCTCTACTTTGAATTATTCGTTGTCTCGTAGCAATACACCGGTTGACGTAATAAAGTCATATCGATCCAGTTCCTGCCCTACTCTCTAATTCAGTGATTGTCAACATTTTGCCAATTAAGGTATATCTACTGGATTTATTTAAAACCTTTGATCTATCAGCGCTTTAACACACCAACACTATGTTACAACCGTTATTAGTTGATAAAAAAGGTGAGTGTGAATTACTCGCAGACTTTTATTTGTAAACATATTTACCTACAATATTTGATCTTGTTTTTCTTTTAGCTGCAGTTTAGTTTGAGTCTTATCTTAAAGATGGCACCGTAGTAGTAGCAATACGTTACACTTCTCGCTAAAGAACGTCAGCGTCTCAAATTTAAGATGTTACGGACTCACCCCAGCCTGTGACATAATGCTTTCGGAGGGGGTTGGCGCGTTTTTAAACCTTCTGGACTTTCGGTGCAAGCACCTATAGGAACCCGTGCATTATTATTACTAAATACTATTATTATTATTAAAATCATGAGCAAACATTTTTCATTTCCATAAGAATTTTTTTAATACCAATTACGTAATTGAGTACATTATACTTAATAACGAAATTTAAAATTACAACCGAACTACTGAACACCTCTTCTAACTTTAGCAGAAAGAAATTTTTTAGCATACTACATCCTCTAATTTTAGCTCACTTATGACATTCTCTATTGAGAGTAATAGTAAATCAGATGTTCTCTCTTGTGTCATTGTAATTCTTAAATAAGTTTTCAGTCTCCTTAACACACTAATGATTAAACGATCTGTCACCACTTGCTATTCCTATAGGTAAAGTAAAATAAAATAGTTTTAATATTATTTCACAGTTTGGAAACACATAATAAATTGTCACCTCCATAATTCTGTCTTACCTAGCTATCCCTAATTCTGTCTTACGTACCTATTTTAAAGGGCGAAGGGGCGGGGAGAGGTCTTTGGCAAAGGGGCCCGCGGGCCTCGAGGCCCTTCGGTATTTTGCACCGGTTGCACCTACGATAAATACGCCCCTGGAAGGGGGACGCGCGCGAAAAGATGTTTACACATCAAAACATGTTCGATACTGCATGGCACAGTTAGTTATACGGCACACCAGCTGTTAAGAACCACTGTTTTAGTCTCTATACATTTACATCGGTATTACATCTGTTATTTTACATAAAGCTGCACACCTTAAATGATATGTCAACTTGATATATTGATATTGAAACAATTATTAGGATGAAGGCCGTTTAACCCGGTTTTTCCAAATAATTAAAAAGGGAGAAAATATCACAAAATTAGAAGCTTGCAATATATTTCCTTAGAAAAAAGTTTTCTTTTATCTAGTTATTTATAAGTGACTTAAAAGAATTCTGAAAAATATTAATAAGGCTATATCTATCTAGAGAAATATTAAAGTCTTTTCAGTTTGAGATTGGAATTTATTTTTACATTATACTCAATTAGTCTGTTTAAAACTATTATTAACTTTTCTTTACATTTTTCAATACAATATGTTTCACCTAAAATGTCATCTAACGTTTTTTTTCTTGTTTTGTAATTTTTAACGTTAATTTTTTTAAGAAAGAATCAATTTAATTATTTTAAATATTTATTTAAAATTAGACTTGATAATATACAGGTTATAATTTAATTTATATTTAATTTAATGTTCGTAGTAAAGCGCACCAGAAGTTGATAAAAAATTATTTGACAATTCACTTTTCTTAATATAAATAGTAGATTGAAAAAGCTATAAATAGTTCTAATATTTTTAAGTGTGATTATTGAGATAAGTTACTGTTAAAAAAAATCTGTAAATCGGTTGACCCTGCAGGCTATCCCTGGAACTTCCCGCTATTTTCAAGCGCTTTGAGTTCGAAGCACTTGATAATATACCCAAAAGTAGATTTTTGAGCTCTTCGAGCTCAAAAATCTGAAAATTGCTGATAACAACACTATTTTAATTTTTTAAAAGCTGTAACTTTGGAACGTGTTGTTCGTTTTTGATCTTTAAAACGGCATTCGACGCAGTTTTTTAAGCTCTAAAAATATTGTAAGAGGTACAAAATCGATTGGTGGAGAAATCTCGAAGTTATTTTTTCGAAATCTGTTGACTACGTAATCTCTCGAAGGGATTAAGCGATTTTGATCCGCTTAGCGACAGTCGACGCAGTTTTCTGAGGAGAAAAGCTGATTAGACTATGAAATCAATCGGTACAATATTCTAGAAGTTATTTTAAAAAAACATCGTTTTACCAACTTTTTTTTCGTTTTTTTTTGGAATTTCTCAAAATCTATTGGGTCGAATGGATTCAAATTTTCAGGAAATCTAAGTGTGTATAGAAATTGTAAGGGAAGCCATGCTTGAAAATTCAGTAATTTTTGAGTTACTCAAGTTTTTAGAAATTTTTGACACGTGCGGACCTTTACCTAAAATTCGACATAGCCAAAACAGAAACCTTTATCAAACTGAAATTTTGAGGATCACTAGATAGTAGACGGACAAATCAATGTCTGTCCTAAAAAATGATTTTATTATACAGGGTGTTCAAAATAATGTACTTCTTTTATCTAACTTCAATCACGTGTAACTTTTGATTGTTAAATACAACGATGTTATTTTTTTGCTGGTCTTTAGGATATTTACTAACACTTTTATTAAGGGTTCTCCATACCTAAACCTAATATTTTAGTACGAAAATATTAGGTTTAGGTATTGATAGGACCGCCGCGACAAACGCAATAGGTCTCAGGTTCGAATCCCGACACACACATGGTTTTTTTTTATCTATTGCATATTCCACTTAATATTTATTTATATTTTTCTTCTCTCTCCCTCTCTCTTACTTTTGTTTTTATATTTTTTTTCTCTCTCTCTCTGTCTTTCTCTTACTTTTGTAAAAATTATCCGATCCTTTTAAAAATTGATATTTGAGTGTAAAATAATGGTAAATCGGCGGCCCGTAGGTTCGTATTTCTGGCGCCGCAGGCCTGTATTAACACATCGATTTTTAAAGTATAACTTCTAACGGGCGTACATAAGTACACGCACCAACTTTTTTTTAATACATTTTTTCTTTATTTATTACACTTGGTCGTTACACAAAGATTCACATATGAAACTGATCTATCATATTGATTATTGATTAATAAAGAATACCGTATGTAAATTTCTCAAAGGTACCCAGCGATGTAGCTTAGTGGTACAGCACTAGACTCGCACTGGGTAGGTACTGGGTTCGAATCCCGGCGGGGCAGATGTGGCTAGGACTTTTTCCTACTGTCTCACGTCGAGAAACGGTAATTCCTGTACCGGGCATCTTGTTTGAGGTTTTCCATGGTTTCCCTCAATAATTCCAGATGAATATCGATATAGTTCCTTATTCAAGGCCATGGCCGATTACCTGTCAAACTCCTCTGCTTCCAAAGTTGCCTACCTTATCCTAATGTCCTATAATTCGTTCATTCGCACATTGCTATTAATTAAGTTGAAGTATAAAAATGTATAAAACGGGAAGTGGTAAAAATGGAAAATAGTAATGGTGCGATTGGCGTCTGTTATGAAAATGTCGAGAAACGGACGCTAAACGCATTATTATTTGCATTATTATTATTATGAAGGAAGAATTCCTTAAGAATTTTGCATCCACAAGCACCCTAAACTTCAGGTTCGTCACCGTCACACAAGGGATACTTGCGGAGCAAGGTGAAACTATAACCGCGTCTCAAACAATGAAATGGGTGATTACAGTGAGTTTGGGTCGTGCGCACGAAGTACACGGAGCGACCCAATAAGCACAGCCTTTTGCATGCGGCAAACTAGTGACTCAGCATTACGCTGACATGCCGGGATAGCTTTTATATTTGCCAACAGTGACGGTTTGGCTCCTCCAAGAACACCAATTATAAGGACAATTAATTTAACAGAATACTCTGGGTACTGCTTCCTGAGCTCAAAAAGAAGGTCTTGATTTTTTGTCCGCTTCTCAGTTTCCTTCGCGGCTATGTTCGTTTCAGCAGGAGCTGAGAATTCGATGACATACATAAATCGCGTAGTTTTATCACGGAGAACTATATCAGGTTTTGTAGCTGAAAGTTGCCTGGTAGTACTGAATGAGTAGTTCCAGAAAATCTTACATAATTCATTCTCAACAACGGACTCAATATCGCCAGGAACATAAGGCAGAACGGGAGTTTTATCAATACCGTAGTGATGCCTTAGGTGGTAATATAAGACTCTTAGAGCAGCATTGTGGCGATGGATGTAGGCGCAACTTGTATAATAGCTGCATGCCGATAAGAGATGCATGAGCGTCTCTGGATGCGATCGACATGCTCTGCAAGAAGTATCTGTAACTTCCGTACCCATAACTATACGGCGGTACACAAGAGTGTTGATAACGCCGTCTTGACACGCCAAAAAATCCCTCAGTTTCAGACTTCAGTCCAACTAACCTCAAAAAGGCAAACGTCAGATCCTTCGATAAACTACACGTATCGATGTTCTTATAATAAATCCCATGCACCGGTTTATCGGTTTCGAGCAGGAATTTTTGCTCCGCCTTCTTTATTGTATGCCTTGCTTGATCTGACGTTAGAGATACAAATGCTGCATCTCTACGTTTTCTAGCGGAACGAAGTCAAAGTCAAGACTGAGTTCATTTGCTGCTCTGTTTATTATTATTATTAAATTTCTCAAAGGTAATTTAAAGTATTCCGAATGATAGACATAGGTGATAATAAACGTGAGTACAAAGAAAGTTGTCAATACACAAAAAAAAATTACATAAAATCTTTGATATTGTAGTGACAGTTATCACATATTATATAGTGTGTCTTTAATTCTCTTTTTGAGGGAATGTGAGAATCTAAGTTAAATGCTAATAAATACAACTAAACCAACCTCATAACCCTATGTCGTTCCGTTCTTGAAACTCGAAGGAGAAAAAAGTTTCACCACAATGGTCCTAAATGATTCCTACATATGGTGTCAAAACGTGAAGATTTATTAATATCCCGAAAAAAAAATTTAAGGGCTGAATCCAATATTCCTTACGATAGTTAAGGTAGGGAGTAAAAATGCCAACACTAGAATTTTCAGTCAGTTCTCAAAGTTTCAACATCGTTTCCTTTTAGGAAATTATATTCATAACGATGTTACACATCGTCATCTTTTCATTGATTAACACATTAGCACAATTAATATGGCTGTTTATGACGTCACTATGGTTATATTATAATCGTATGTAAAAATTAATAAACATAGGTACTTAGTAGAACCGTTAAAAAGCTGATTTTTTATTGTTGAATTCCTTAATGTCTATAGAACTATTTTTGTCATTATTATCATCATATTTCGTCATATTATTATGTTATTTGATTCTTTTTCCACTAAACTCTTTGCAAAAATTTAATTTACCTAACTTTACTTTGTGAAATAAAACTTAGAAGATAATTATTATTACAGTCGTTTTTCCGTTATAGCGGAATGTTCCTTGTTTACAATTTAGTCCATTAACTTCACAGTTTCTTACAAAAAGTTTATGTTGAAAGAGTATCTCCGTATATAGACGTTCCCACAAGTTTCGGCATCAGGACCGGATTGAGCCGACAGATCATTTGTTCTGAGGTTTTTCCTGTTTTCCCGGAAATAAGAGCTTTTAATTTTTTTATCTGTGATTCCCAAGAATTATTAAAATTTGATGTTTTAATTGAATAACATTATTTCATTATTCTTAATTTATTTTTTTTTTATTTCAAATTTAATACTAGGTATAGGTATACTTAAAAATTTATTTTTATTTTTGTTTATAGAATTCTATAAACTCGACCGTTCTCGAGTTAACATTTCGCAGTTTCCATTTAAAATTGAACAGCGTCGAAATGGAATATTACCATTTGACAATAATGAATAAAATCTATCATTAAATAATAATTGTAAGTCGTAGTAAGTGAAAAAAGTGATATTTAGGTTTAGGTATTGTATTTAAGTGCAGATGTTTATTTAAGCATTATTGCATTAAGAAATGAGCATAAAACGACAGCCGATTTTGAGGTCTGGGTAGTATACATTTTCCTTTTTTTCTAATTGTGAAATTTGGTAAGAAATAATTTTGAGTCGGAATGGTGGGGTGACTGCAATTTGTTAATAGAAATTCGTGCTTTTTAATTCTTGAATAACCAGATCATTCATCCTGTTTTATTATACTTATTTTTTTATTACAAAAGTACAAAAACAAAAAATGTTCTATAAAATATAGTTAAAGGTATACACTATACGTATAATAGTGAACGATACAATACAATTATTGATTCATAGGCAAGATATTATAATAAATTGAATATTGATGTGGCTAACAGACTTTTTATTTAGCGTAATTTTGTTTTGTATTCCTCTTTGAAAATTAGTATCTATTATTAATTACCTACGTTATAATTGTATTATAATTGGAAGAAATTTTTATCACCTTAAAAATTTGTAATATTCATCAGCTATTGTTCAATCGATTGTTATGTAGCGTGTAGTTTCGAATATTTACTATAAAAATTATGAAAATTATACTTTGAGGGCAATATTTCACGCTGAACTTGCAAGGGCGAGGCAGAATTTAAATTCAACTGTGCAAAACGTGTTAGATTTCTTCAGTATATACGGTATACTAAAATACATTTTTCATATTTTTTAGGGTTCCGTACTGGAGCCTAATTATATTAAGCCAATGCCGTCTTAATGTCCGTCTGTCTCTGTCCTACCTTTAAAAGGCTGTATCTTTTGAACCGTAATAAGTAGCCGGTTGAAATTTTTACAGAATATGTGTTATTACGGCGGATATCGTAACATATAATAAAAAATTCAAAAAGTAAAAATTAAGGGGGATTCCCATACAAAAAAACTTGTTTTTTCAACGTTCTTTTATTTTTACTCTATCGTAAAAACGAAACGGTAATACATACAAGCGTGAAACTTGGTGTGATTATAATGCAAACCCTAAACTAAAAGAACAAATAATAAAAACCTACCTAAAACTTGTTTTTTAACGTTTTTTGCTTTTATTGCTCTATCGTATATACCTACTGTTAATAGACTGTAGACCTAGTATAGACAGTATACGTATATATGCCACTGTATCTGACGACGTGAAACAAGCACTCCGCAACGTAATGGTTAGCGCGCTCGCATGTCACTACGAAGACCCGGGTTCAGTCCAACTGACGACACGTGATTGTTTTTGTTTGTTTTTGAAGTGAAAACTTCCTTTGGCGCGTTAGGCACTTTTGGCTGGGTACTGCGAAAAAATTTGAAACGTCCGAACTACTTCCGTAAGAATTCCAACTACTTCCGTAAGAATTCGCAACATACTTATATCATAAAAATGACAGTATATTACATCACTTCGATTCATAGCCCAGTGGTAACGTCCTTTGCCTTCTATGCATAGGAACCTGGGTTCGAGGCCTGATGGCAGCGTAGAATTTTCGGCGTTTTTTTTTTCTTCTAAATTCTACATGATATTTATTTATATTTTTTTTATTTTTGTTATATTCTTTCTTTGACAATAATTATAATTTTTTTGAAACCAAGGTGGAATAAATTAAAAATATAATTTTAGTAATAAATTATTTTTATTTTATAAATGCGCTCATAGTTTTACAGAATTCCGTCTGATGTCACTATCCCTGTAGTAATCCGTATATCTATTTATAAACTTATAAACTGACAGTTCAAACCAAGGTGCAATAAATGAAGGATAAAATTCCTCCATGAACTTTAGTTGAAAAACAGCAGCTGTCATAATTTAATTTAAATGTTAAACATTATAGTTATCGTTAAGGTATTATATTAATTAAATGTAAGTGAAAACTTCTGATTTTCTAATTTTAAAATATATATATAAGTTTTCACTTCTGTCGTGTGGTCATAAGCACACACCCATTTTTTTTATAATGTAAATATTTTGGAATTTTTTACTTTCAAAATTAATTTAATTAAATTTAATACAGAAAAATTAAAACTTAAAAGAACCAAATAAAATATAAGTAAAAAAAAATTTTTTGCAGTACAGAGCCCTCGATGCTTGAGTCTGACTCGCACTTGGCCGTTTTTTTAAAATCCTCTTTTCATTTATTTTGACAAAATATGTTATGAAATCATTCATTTTAGCAGAAAAAAGTTTATTCCGGGCTTGTAACGCACATACCTAAATGAAGTAAAATGTATTTAAACAACCGCCGGATTGCCGTCCTTAAAAATGATGAAAAGTTTCCTCAGCCTGTGAACGAATGCCTTGTTTAATGTAGAAACTTTTCCTTTCTAATATATGAAATTATATTTTATAAAATTGTTTGCAAAGCAGCGTTGGTATAATTCTGTGGTTACAAAGCAAAGTGGCTTAATTATGTAGAATTTAGGATTTGTTACGTTTTTAGGGTTCCGTATCTCAGAATGAAAAAACGAAACCCTTATAATACTTATAGAATCACTGTGTTGTCCATATGTGTGATGTCCGAGAAAATATCCGCAAAATCGTCAATTTCTAATTCTAGGTGGAATTATTACGTGACAAACTTAATTTTTATTAAGTTTGTCCTCAACAAAGTAATAAATTGTCAAATTGCTATAACGGTATAACGGAGCCCTTAGGGCGCAAATTCTACATGCACTTGTTCGTCTTATTTATTTAATATCTTCAGATAAATATTTTTTTAATTCTATTTAATGTAATGTATCAAAAAGTTTTATCTTTACAATAATTCTAAACGAAATGTCAATTACATTCAATGGGCGAATAGTGACCAGATACTTTTTTCCATTGCAATAGATAGAGATAGTACTATTGTTACATGTTATGGGTACATTCTTAAATCTTATGCAATACGAATATATAAAAATGGCGAGACCATTCCACTTCGAGTTTATTTTGATTTAAAATAGGCACAGGTGAATAAAAATCGTTCAACCCGTAGTTCAGGAAGTTTGTGCATTAGGAAAATGCCCAACTGCCCAAAGGCATGTGATCGGCAAAACTGTCTCTTTTTCCTGCAACAAAAAGTGGACATCAGACTCTGGCCTATCGTAATTCATATGCCCACTGGAGAATCAAATTATCATTAATTTTATTTTACTAAAGCTTTGACATAGTTCACTTTCTGTTGTGATTATCAAATAGTTATTAGGTAATTGAATGTCCATGTTTACAGATTTTTAACAAACAAAATTTTATTTCTTAGCTTTGCTAGATATCTTATAATAATCGTAACCAAGTCATTATACAGTTTTGACAGATTAATTGCACTTTTTTCTCAAATCTCTAAATAAAACTTTTTATAGAAAAAATTGAACCACCTTCACTAAAAACGGAAAAATAATTAAATTTTGAGGTAGGCGAAAATTTAAATACTCCTACATAGGTATTTTTATTAAATTGGCGCCAACCTCAAATTTTGTTATTCTGTTTTTAGTGGTTTTTTTAAAAGGCTGTTCAATTTTGTAAAAAAAAGTTTTATTTTCCGCATTTTAGTGGCTCAACTAGACGTAGTTTGCACGTTATTAACAGACTTCTTTCTTAAAATTTAATTACTAAAGTGGAAAAAACTACTGACCTGATTTAAGTAAAAATTATATGAGACCACCTCCGTTTCTTCCTGAACACAACGGAGGCGAAATCATTCAAATCGGTTAATCCGCCGACAAGTTAAGGCTAAACAAACATAAAAAAACATTATAAAAAAGTTTACACTTGTATCATCTAGTTACCGGTTTTTTAAATTTTTGCATATTGTAATTTGACTTTTGATAGTAATGTAGCAATTACTAAGGTTACATCCTAAAAATTCAATAAAAAATTATTATCAAAACACCGCAGTATAGTAGTTTATTATACAATCCAAATTACTCAATATTATTCATATTATAAACATTAAAAGATTTAATAACATTTGATACTAGAAAATTCCTTCCTCCAATCTTGCAATAATTCTTTTTTTTTGTTCATAGTTTTAATAATTTCGAGGCATTTAAACGACAACTACTTTTTTAATTTTTATATTTATATTTACCTACCTATTAGCTACTGACTTTTTGTGAACTTAGACTGAAAAATCAAGTGTAAACTTTATTAAGTCCGCAACTGTACAAGTCGAATTGAATGATGAACAAAGGTAATTGAATTTGTGACGACATCTTTATTAATTATCGTGGTATAGACTCTGATAACGGCATCTGTTGGTTCAATCCAACATTATCTTTAATAGTGTTTAAAGAAACGACAAGTTTGTTGCAAATTTCCTATTATAAATATACCGATATTTGTACCCACATGTAAGTAGAAAAAATTGAAAAATGCTTTCTCGGTCGATTTCGAATAACAAACTGCCTAAACATTAAGATGTAGTGGTTTAGGAAAACTTTGAAAAAAAAACTCAACCAAAACAACATAGCTCTCCGTGAGATTAGAACTCGGACCTATATTTTTACACAATATGTTAATACTACGGGCAAGGAGAATATTGGTTTGTTTATGCCTAGCTGTATTTATCAGTATCGATTTATTTTGTATTTAGAGATAATATAATCACGTTCACGGTTCATCGTGTATAATGTTAGTGGCATTATTGAATTGTATTTCCATTGATCAGGTAATTATGCTTCAGAGCACACAATTTAATGTTATATGGCACTCATGCTGTGATGAACATCCTTTGATACATGGATGGAAATTATTCAACTATGGTTTAAGGAAACGCGAAGTGCTGGATTTAGAAATTACATTTCCATTGTTCGTCTAATTACATCTAGAACGACGCGGGACGCCTTAAATGTTCCCCGAGTTTTTCTGAACTTACATAATTTAATTTAAAAGTCAATGAAAAATGATCATTTTTACATAACCTTAAAGTTGAAATGAGGTGGATACACAAAACTCAACAAAAAATTTGACGTTTAAAATTAAAAAAAAAAATAAATATCACGTTGTGACTCGAACTGAATTCTTTAATTTAACGCTGGATCATGTGACCACAATGCACAACAATATATATTTATTTTTGGAGTTTACTCCTTAAGAATCGATTTTCATATAAAGACACCGGTATGGAAATTTTATGAAGAGTAAAATTTATACAAGCGTTAACTAAAAAGCGTTATGTTTTTGTGTTATCTAAAAAGCGTTACGTGTTTGAGTTTTTTTGCTTATAATTTGCTCAATTCAAGTTAGATCGTTTCGAAACCTGTCTTCATCGAAAGAGGAGAAAATTGTAGATAGATTTATTTTGTCAAAACAGTTTTTTTATACACATTTATATGCAAATTCAAATATTATTCAAATATAGTCATTCAATTTTTTGACTGCTGATGTTTGAATTTTATGTTTAAAAACCATAGCCTACTGAGTTAAAATGTCTTGTAAGTATTTATTGACATCGGTCGGATCGGACCAACATTTCTCGACGTTTTACTGATCAATTTGGCTTTCTCTGTCTGTATGTCCCTTTGTACGCTTATAACTCAAGAACTACTGATCCGATTTATGTGAATTTTTAAAGCTATGCTTGTATAGGCGCGTTAGACGATTATCTTTTTGAAAATTGATATTTAAGAGTTTTATAGGACACAAAAAAATAAAATGGCGTCAGATTTCAAAATGACGACCATATGTACTTTTGTAAAAATTTTCCGATCTTTTTGAAAATTGATATTTAAGAGTTTTATAGGACACAAAAAAATAAAATAGCGTCAGATTTCAAAATGGCGGCCATATGTACCTAATTAAGGAGTAAACTCCAGTCGTGCGTCGGACACACACTTTTTTTTCAATAATTATTAGCGAATATCCACAACGCCCAGAGGTCTTTATGTTAATGAACTAGATGTTGAGCCTGGCTTTGCCCGTGCCTCCCATTAGTTAGCGTTTTCCCATTTTTAAATGACCAATGTCAAAACAAAGTGCCAGTGGTTGAATTATAAACTCAAATTCCGTATGATGTCGCTATATGGTTTCGCCCGGGTAAATTTTGGTTTAGCAACAAAATTATCAAGAGCAACAAATCTTTCATAATATATTATTATTTTAGCTTATATGTTTATAGGTATGTTTTTCATTGTTTAAAAGCCCACTTCTTTCCGAGTGATGTAGGCTATTATATTAGTAAGCTACCTACGTCTTATATTATTTAGCTGAGAAATCGCCTATGCGGGATCCAATTAAGACTTACTTTACATTTCAGCTCACTGATCATCCTACTTTTGTGTTAGCGTAATAATAATATATAGCTTTTTGCACGTAACCTATGTAGGGAAAAACTTTCAAATCGATTCAGTAGTTCCTGAGAACCAGTAGTGAATATTTATTAATACAGTCGAAAATTCAGACTTTCTGACAAGAATTTTTAGAAAAGCCAGTGTTGAGTCGGTTGTAGTCTAGCAGTGGTGTTGGAATATTGACTCTCGCATATAGTGGTTTTTCAGTGACAGAATGCTTTAAAGGGAGACAGTCGATCGTTTGAAAATGTGTCACTGTGTGAGTAATGTCAACTCAGTCCGCCGCGATAGTGGAAAGTTTAGAGTTAAAATCCCTACGGTGACATAGGTTTGAATTAATGATTTTTTCCTGATTACAGCATTGTGTTACGTCATTGTTCTTACAACAGGTGTTTTCATATACTGTTTGCAGTCATTATGCATTCATTTAATTATATGTATATTTGGTCACGACTTACGTGTTAAATTTGTATTTAATATTTTTTAGATTTTAGATTTATTATTTATTTACAAAATGAAGATTTACACTTTTTTCATTTGAAATAAAAAAAACATCTTTATATCTAATATTTGCGTTTACTTCTTTAATAAAAAATATCACATTTTTTTTGTTTCTATGCCAAACTTTGTAAAGTTAGCGATCTAATCCTAATAAGTGGATATTGGAACTTATTGTCACTACAAAACACAGTGGGTCAGGGATGCCCATTCTATATTAAAAAAAAACCTAACGGATAAAGAAGTTAAGTATTTTATGATTAATAATAGTTTTATAGTTTTTAAGTATTTTATACTCTTGTATTTTAAAAATTTATCACACAAAAATAACATGACTCATATTAATTGTCCCCTAAAAAATAAACCTGAAACATAGACTTAAATAAATAATATTGTATATTATATTTCTCTGAAAATCTTTTTATTGTTGATTAATATTGATTGTCGAGAGCTATGGGAAAATTAGATGAAAATATTTAAATTTTAAAGAATTGATACTGACATTTCAAAACAAATTACTTCTTCATCGGGATAATCTAAATTGTTTTGAATTTAAAAAATAGGGATAGAAATAATATTATGTAGGGAAGATTTTAGGAAAGAGGCAATTTGCTATATAAGAAATTGATGCGCAATTTTCCATATGCAAAATTATCATGTTATTTAAGTGTTTTTTTAAACACCCACCAAATCGCTTCAGAAGTAAAGCCTCATGTGTCGTCAAAAATTCCAAAAATTACTATTTTTCTGTTGTAAATTTATTATGGGTGTTTAAATGGAAATGTTACGAACAGAACAGACATTATTTATGCGAAAGAGTTTTGCAGCCAATTATATTTATATAGAAAAAGTTTTATTTAAGTATTTTAAACGTTTCGCCTTTTTAGTCATCTTCAGTAATTCTGGAAAGGATAAACGTTTAAAATAAATAAAACTTTTTCTATATAAATATAATTGGCTGCAAAAATTTTTCCAAAAAATCCTACAGAAATTATTTATAAGATCATAAATTTCGAAGATCCCAGATCCTAACACATCGTGAATGTTAATTGATCAGGCGCCAAGAATTTTGGAGTGAAAAAAATCCCTACAAGAAATTTTTTTTACATGGTGGTCCTTTGGGATGTCCTCAAAAAATCTTGAAATTTCCCCCCTTCAACGAACTGCGTAACTCTCCTAGGGAGTTGGGGAACGGACTAAAGTCAGGTTTTACGAATGTTTGTTGAAAATAACTTGCATTTTATGATGGAAAGATGTCTCTTATTACACCGTTAGTTGAGACCCTAACTAATGTTTTGAGATCTGTAGTCACGACCGGTGGATTACAGCGCCATCCCCTTTTTCAAGAAAAACCACCCCAACTAGATTTTTGAGTATAGGTTCCAAAAGGACAATAAAAAAATACTAAGTTAAAATATTTACCACTAAATTTTACCTAAAACTGTCCCATTTATGTTTAAGTTTTTTTTTATAGCTAGTTTCATAATGGAATATCAAAGTTAAGCCGTTAAGGGTAGTTTGGACAAATGCAAATTTTGGTAGTTGTCTGTTTGTATGGATGTACTGGCTAATCTTGAGAACTACTAAACGGATTTGAATGCGGTTTTTACTATTCGGTAGTTTGTTCCTAGCGAAAGGTTTAAATCTATAGTGGCTCTCCGGTCCGGATTCACACGGGTGCAAATAGAGTTACGAGAAAGTTATATGAATCCGGTAAAACTTGATTTTTGTCCCTTCCCTAACCCACTAGGGGAGTTACGCACTTCGTTGAAGGGGGGAAATTTCAGTATTTTTGAGGACACCCTAAGGAACCATCACGTAAAAAAATGTTTGTAGGAATTGACTTGGCGCCCATGGTCTACAAAGGGAGACACCAAACTTTTGTCGAGTGGGAGCTGTTTTAATCGATCACAATAAATTAAGACCGATAATAGGACCTTTCTAACGAGAAGAGACCATTAAAATCATGAGAATAGCGAGACCGAGATCGTTACCTAATAGTCTTGTCTCGACGAGACCGAAGCAATTTAATAATGATATATAAGATATATTTAAATAAATTGAAATGATGCGTATTTTAAAACCCATGTATAAACTAAATTATGTTTTATTTAGGTTTTTTAATCAGTCGTGCTATAATTTTAATGACGCGTTAGATGATGTCAAAAAATAATCGCGTTTTATCGATTTTGGACAGCCTCATGGTAAACATCTGTGGCTACGGTTGTTAGTCCTCTAGAGGTCACAACTAAGCACGATTGCGTTGATATCTCCCTCAATAAAAGTGCGTACAGAGATAAAATTAAAGAGAAATTGGAGGGTCACCGTACCAATAACACAGCAGTATTTTATGACTAAATACACTTAGTGAAATTGTTTCTGTAATGAAGTATTATTTTTTTAATATTCAAACAAAATCTGAAGATTTTTTTACATTCAGTGACTTCAGAGTGAAATTAATAATATTCAAACGTTGCGATATACACATCATAATAATATGTATACATATTGTACAGTGTGTTCTAGGATAAAATTCAAAAACTTTTTGTTCATTACACCTCTTGTTACATCATCATGGGGCACACTGGATATCTGAATCGGTCAAATTACTCAGAGCCGAAATCGAATAGGTAATCTCATTTTGAGTTCAATATGGAAGGCACAATTTTTTAAATTCATTTTTCGAAGATCCATTAAAAATTATACAAGTTTAGTTATTTATAATCAAGAGTGTAAATCAAGACTGTAAATTTGTAAGCAGGCAAATGTAATATAATACGAGTTCAAAGTAGTTTAGGATGTATACATTTGAGTTCATATTAAATTATTCCTGAACCTGTTTAAGGGCTACACGTAAATGTCTTGGCGATTACTCGAGGTGCTACGGGTTGGGGAATGCCAAACTATCATAATTTACATAAGAAGTTGAATATATTTCTAGATCCGCCTTTGTAGATACTAGTAGACATTATATTAAGTTTAATTACTTATTTGAATCGCATGTTGTTTAAAACATTTCATATTTTGTAAATAAAGTTCCTCTGCCAATAAGACGTTAAAGCGCTCAAATTTTATATTTACAGCTTTGACTATGTCGGAACTATTTGAAGTAACTTGTGCATAACGCGTAAAGCTCTTTAACCTCAAAACTTTGTAACACGCACCTTTCATTCTGTAGGTATTTGCTGTTACAAATCATTGTTAAGCTGCGCAAGCAATAGAAAATTACTTCGTCGGTCGGTTCATAAAATTCTATGCTAACTTCCTCTAGTTATTTACAAGATGTAACAAAATACTTTCAAAATTTTAAAAAATTTCTAAAACGATTTGTTCTTGAAATTTAGTTTGTTTAATTTTGCATTCCAACATAGTTTAGTCAACGAATGATCCTAACCGGAAAGTCAAAAAGAGCAAAAATCGACTTCGGGACTTTGTTTGGACTGGTTAATAAAAAAACATATTAAAAGTCCTTGACCGTCGGGTGGGCGCAAGAGGGGGGGAGGCACTTCAAAGGTCCCTTTTTTTGGTTTTTCGCGTATATCTCGAAAACAGTTGGTCCTACGAAAAAATTCATTGCATAAAAATTATAGCTGACAAAATACCAGTACCACCTCTCGCGTCATATACATAATTGTACTTGTTGTCTAACCTACTATTACGCACGCCCCCATGTAAAGTCGTATCACATTAAATATTTTATGTGATACGACAAATGTACTATTGTACAGCATACGATATACAGGATGTCCGAATTTCAAGTGTACATAGGACATTTACATGGGAAAATGGTTTTTCTCAATTTCCTGCTTTCCTATACATTTTACAGAAAAAACATACTTGGAAAAAATGAAAGGAATTCAAGTATAGAATAAGAGTATTTTTTTAAGATTTTTTATTTTGTTGTTTTTTTTTTTTTTTTTGAAAATTTGTATTTTAACTCTATCGTCGTAATTAATAGCTTAAATATCCTGACTAATACTCATAATAACTTTTTTGTCAATTTTATTAATAGATTACGCTAATAAAAACAGAATACAAATTTAAAAACAAATTTAAAAAATCGAAAAATCTATTTTTTCAAACTTTTTGAAATTTTTTTATTATCAACGTAAGCTGTAGCTAAAATTTACCTAAAAATTATTATGAATATTTGTTAGAATAGGTACGCTTCCTTACTAAAGATAATTTTGTACATAGGGTGTACATAATAGGAAATTATTTTTTATTTTGACTCATATTCATAATAATTTTTGGGTAAATAAATAAAAGTTGAAAAAATTTGAAAAAAAATAGTTCTTTTTTTTAATTTTGTTTTCTGGCTTAACCAACGTAATCTATGGATAAAATTAACAAAAATATTATTATAAGTATTAGTCAACCTTATTTTGAATCTAGAAGATGTCCGTTTTAGTCTCAAATTAAAGATAAAGAATACGTCTAGGAGTGCCATAGCACACTTTTTAAAAATATTGAAAATCGTTTTCATTAGAGCTGACGTAAGACCATCTGATATCCAGAATATGGTGTAGCACTCGAAGAGGGGACCAATAATTTTAATTTAACGGAAAAAAATCCTGGGGCCAAAAATACGATTGGGATTGTGTAATAAAGTTTTAGGCAAGAGGGAGGGGGCTAGATCCCCCTTAACACGGAAATTATTAACTGACATTAGTGTTGCCGTCTAGATCTAGACTTTCTAGACTCTTGTCTTGTTTAGATTGTCTTATCTTGTCTAGATTGTCTTATCTAGATCAAGACTCTTGCCAAAACTCTAGACAATTTTCAAGAGTCTATATAAACTAAGTAGTAGTATGTAAAAGTTTACTTTACCTACTACTACTCATCTAGACTCTTGAAAATAATCTAGAGTCTTGATATTAGACAAGACAAGAGTTTGTTAATCTAGACTAGGGTTCATGATTTCTCGAGCTTATCAGTTTCTCGGGTCTCGAGAATTCTCGAGGCTAATTTCTTGGGTCTTCTAGAGTTGTCGAGAAATTTACATTTACGTATGTTTTTGCATATCTTTTCGGTTCAAATAATGAAAAAAGTCGTCACAAAATTAAAAATGTGTATCATAAAAAATATCTTATTTTAAATCAATAAATTAAGTGGTTTTCCTGTCAAATAAAAGTATCAAAATAATCATAAAACTTTTATTGACAGTTGTCATGGAACATTTCATGACAATAGATAATTTCTTTATCTAAGGTTGCCAATGCTAATTTATATTCATACTCTATGGTTGCGCGCTCGTTTTAATTCCGGTGCGACGTAATTCGTTATCATTGCCGAGTGCCTCTTGTGGCTTGCAGTACGGACATTCCTTCTAGTCGCCTGAACCGTGGCTTGCAGCCAGCACCTGATCGAAACGGAATCACATATTTCGAGTAAGGCTGGGGTTTTATAGATAATTATCGCCCATCGGAGTCCCCCAGAGCCTTAATTATCTTCAATCAATCAAAATCAGATAAGTAGATATTTGTAAATAATTTAGAATAAAGATAAGTGATGAATGAATGTTTGCGTGAAAATTATAAGCATGAGTTTGCAACATGGCCGTCTGCCATTTTAGAATAAAAATTTCATAGAAATAAAATAAATAATTAATGCTGTCATCAGCGTTATTTTCGATATTTCGTTTAACCATTAATAAAATTTAATCAATGAAAGGTAATATTTTAATATAACCTATTGATGAGTGTTGTATTTTAAGCATACACCGACCACGTGTATGATAATAATTGTGGAATAAAATCTGGATATATTTTGCTAATCATATACAATCAATTCATGGCATAGTTGTATTTTAACAGAATTGAATTTATCCTAAAATAAATCAAATATATTTTGATTCGCACAAGCGATTTTATAAACGAAATAATATGGCCTTAACAAACTAAAGCATAGTGGAATGTATTATCACCAATTTGGTAAATCATCAATCTTTACAAATTGGTGGAATTTGTTAATTAATTAATTGAAATAAGATTGTACTGTTCTTTTGATCGATAATTTTAACCTGTAAAAATCATCTGTCTATTTTCTTATGTCACAGATGGGTTATTCTCACCTGTGTTTAACTAAGGTAATTTTTCATTATTATCAACTAATTTTGGTTTCTATTGTGATCTAGTGTGTTTATAAAGAGATAGCACTAATATTGATTAAGTTTTCATGTAACTTTGGTTGCCTACCGCTTATTATAAGTTCGGTAGACATCCTATTAATTCTTTGTTTCACTTAAGTTATATAATTTTTGTATGGACAATTTTCTTATTGACAGCGACCACAGACGGTAGTTCCTGCGAATTATTTCCTTACCTATGTTAACACTGGTCATAGAAAATAGCATATTAACAATTAACAAGATAACTGAATTACTCAAATAAGTGAATTTGAGTTTCCTTCGGTTCCTTATTAACATTTAACAATCTTATAATCCTGTAGTGGTTTTTTGACTTATCAGACGTGACTACACCTTTTCTTTGACGGTTGTTTCACTTCACTTCGTTAACCTTATTTATACCATCACGGACTACTATCACATTAACAGACAGCTTGACAGATTTATATTATCGTTTTTAGTGTATTTGCCATATGGCACATACACTATTGGCGTCGGTCGGATGGTGGGACCTAGGGGTCGGACCAAAATTTCTCGACGTTTCATAGCCTCCTGAACACTTTGGCACCATTTTTAAAAATGTTTATATATATATGTATGTATATATATATATATATATATTTATATATTTATATATTTATATATTTATATATTTATATATATATGTGTGTACACGATAACTCTCGACAGACTTAATCGATTGAAACGAAATTTGGTACACACATTGGAACCCATCACCGCAAGAAGCCTATTTAAAATGGGCCCGATCGGACCATTTTCAGGGTTGTATTTAGGGGTTCCAAAAAGTTTTTGGGCCCAAAAATACCGAAAAATTTGTCAGAATCGTTTCAAAATTGAAATTTAACTCTTTAGTAAAGATTAAAATGTGCTGCTAAAATTTTAATAAAATCGGCCCGACAGGACCGGACTTTCAAATTTTATGAAAACACTAGTTTGTTGATACGGATTTACTTAGATATGGAAGGGTGTATTTAATTGGGTGTATTGATGAAATCCATGTCTAATATTGAAATTTAGAAAAATTTAATTATTTTAAGGGCTGTATTAAGGGGTTAAATTTTTTATTTTGTCAAAAAACAAACTTAAGTTTACATAATAATGCCACAATGCCTGTATTAGAAAATACACTATATTGTCGGCAGGGTTTTGGCACTGCGACCCGAGTTTTTTTTACTTAATATTCTTTATTATCTACTTTGTCAGTAACTTCTTATTATTTGCTTTCCTCTTTATACACTAGGTTTACATATTAACACTAATTGTGCATTTTTATAATTGATAAAAATTGTTCAGTACCAATCTGAGATTTTGATACAGATAGAGATTTGTAAATTATAATGCTCTTCAGCGGTTTTCAACTTTTAATGTGTGGAGTTAAACAGGATGTCTGTTTTAACTCATGTAAATTGTTATTGCAGTAACGTTTTGTGATTTGTAAAATTCTTGTTAAATTTATAGCAAGTTAATATATTATGATTGTTAAAGATACATAAAATTGTTTTTTTTCATGTATGAATGAATTAATTGATGAGAACCTTTGGATCTTACTAAGTTTAGTGAAGATTGTTCGAATCAATCTAAGACATTTTTGTTCAATTAAGCGCCTTTCACTGTTAACATTAGAACAGTGAACTTCGTTAAAATATAACCTTTTGTAGAAAACAAATTTCACTTTGTCTCGATAACAAGGACCCTCAATCGTTGATCCACCCCTTTCTTTCAACACTTTGGACGAGTCAACATCCAAAGTTATCTTAATGTGGGGAACCCAACCCTATCTTTATGCTGATTAAAATCGGAATATTCAAATTCAGTGATAATTTGTAATCGTCGACAGCATAAAAATTATTCCACCACACAGTTTTCAACAAAATTAGCTTCTCTCAAAAAAAATTAAAAATTTAAACATTAAAACGTTAATACTACGCTGACTTATTCCCCCTATATTATTAAACGAGTAAATCTTGTATATATGTTTCTATGTATATATGTTTCTATGTATATATGTTTCTATGTATATATGTTTCTATGTATCTATATAAATATTTTCTCGAAAACGGCTCTAACGATTTTGATCAAATTTACCGAAAAGGGGTTTCGGGGGGCAAAAAATCGATTTAGCTAGGTCTCATCCCTGGAAAAATTCGTTTTCTTATCGATTTTATCATTTTAAAAAACAGTTTTTTAACGTCCAAAAACAGTGTCGTATTGTGAGTAGGCTTTGGAAAAAACAAACTATTTTCATTATTTATAATAAAAAATGGTGGAACCTTTGGTGTAAAGATACGAAATGTTACAATTACCACAAAACACCAAACCATAACAAACACTCTCGACGTACGTTTCGCCAACCAAGTTGGCATCATCAGGAGATGATTAAAACATCATCTCCTGATGATGCCAACTTGGTTGGCGAAACGTACGTCGAGAGTGTTTGTTATGGTTTGGTGTTTTGTGGTAATTGTAACATTTCGCTTCATTATTTATGTCAAAATTACTCTGACAGTCAATCTTTAACTTATTAAAATAATCAGTAATTATTTGAAAAGTAAAAAAATAACAACAATAAAATCTAAACATAAATATGTAAGTAGTTTTAGCTAATATTTAAATAAATAGGTCTGTTATTTTTATATTACTTATATAAAATATGTAGTATAGGTAAGTAGGTACGTTAAATGTAGTATGACGTATAATCTTACCTAGACCTTTTTTTCTCAATTTGATGAAATTTACAGAATGAGGATTTTTCGGGGCGAGAAATTGATCTAGGTAGGAATTTTGGTTCCAGAGGGGAGCAATTAAAAAAAAAATGTTTTTTATTTATTATAACTCGCTCAGTTAAAGTTAAATTGATTCTAAGTCTATTTCTACATAGATTTTATATAATATATCACAAGTGTTAAAATTTTAAATGAACACTAATATAAGAAGTGTCTTGCACAATATGTAAATAATGACAAAACGCACTTCTAGCGCCGCAGGCATGTGTATCAAAACACATCGATTTTTAAAAACTATGGTGAAGATACATGCAAAAAAAGTTTTGCGCAGGTTAGTCTGACGTTTGTTATTAAAAGAATCGATTTTTGTGAGTTTTTCAGTAGGTACCTATGCAAAAAAAAGTATTTGAAATTTACTGGAATTTGTTAAGATGACATCACAGAGAAAAAGTACTTCGATAAAGTTGATATTTGGTATTAATGCTTAAAATTGGATTGTTAAAATGGTAACGGGCGAGCAAAATTTCATCTGATTCGAACATTTTTACAAGATATTCAATCTATGAAAATCGGTTTTTGCGAGTTCTTCAGTCAACAAAACAATAACGGCGGTAGATTTGAAAATGGCGACCTAAATAATATTTACAGGAAAAAATGCTTGATTCAAGTTGATACTTAGTTTTTACGCTTAAAAATACACATAGGTAGTTAAAATATCAGAAACAATTATTTTAAATTATGTTACAGAAATAAATTCGTTTCGGAATAATATTCTGAGAAAATAATATCTCACAGCATATTAAGTACTGTTTTTATTGAACTCATCCGAGCAAAGCTCGTCCACCCAGATATTAATTACAATCACAGCATCATTTTGGCAGGTTAATTTGGAAAAAAATCCATCTAAAACTTTGCAAGATCAATAAAACAACATCTGAATTCTGAACATAGTACATACATACAAAACAATTAGATCTGCTTACTCTGTCTGATAAAATATGCCTTTAGAAAAACTAAAGCATTTATAGCTTTATCAGACAGCCGGTTTCTTATTTTATGCAAAGGCAAATAGTTTTATTTTATAATTTTATAGACTAAAATATGATTTCTCGTGTTCTCGACTTTTCTCGAGCTTAATTTCCCGGGAACAAAGCCTAACGATTTCCCGGGAATTCTCGGCTCGGGAATTCCCGGGAATGAACCCTAATCTAGACTTAGACTTAGTGAAGTCTTGATATCTCAAAACAAGACTTAAGTGAAGTCTTGTCTTGATATTTCAAGACAAGACAAGACTTTGAAAGTCTTGTCTTGTCTTGTCTAGACGGCAACACTAACTGACATTGAGTCAACAATTAGTAGATTGTATGTTTAGATGCGTAATGGCCAATGGGATATATTACTGACGCGTAGTGACAGTAGGTAAAAACGAGTGACAGCGAGTGTTTACAGTCACACGAGCCATAATTCCAATACGCACGAGATATATACGGTATTTTTTGCCATACCCACTACAAAATATACCTACTTGTCACTTCATTTTCAAAAAAATTTGACAGTTCATTTGCGTCGCGATCTTTACTTTTACAGTAGGCATTGAAGATCGAATCGCAGGCGGATAGAGCGAATAAACAGAAGTTGCTATGGCAGCCGTTTACTTACCGCACTTGTTATGTAATGGAAACACTGTTGCACACCTGCCTGTTAAATGACCCAATACAGGCCGGTATACATGCATCGAAAGTAGCTATTTTGTAGTAGGTATAGCAAAAAATAAATTTCAAATTCGATGTGCTATGTACTTAGATTAATAAATAATATCGAATGATACCTGTGACAAAAGACTCGAAATAGGTACGGTAATAATTATTTCGTTTATCACGTCAAACATTCGTGAACAATCAAAACCATTCAAGAGTATGACGTAAAGGAGTGATATTACTTTATTACTTAATATATCATTTATCAAAATAGTTTCTATAATTAATAGTAATGGGCATGTTACCAGCCTACTCTAATAGTTTTGGTTTTTATATATAGAATAGGTTCTTTAAGATATAATTTAGCAAATAAATAACGGTATCGATTTATTCATTATTTTATTTATTTGATCTTATATACAACTTATTAACTATAATTCATTACTTAGTCGGACAGAGTAATATCCTCTCACATCTATCCTTCTGTCTCTCTATCCCCGTATCTGATCAAATTCATTGTTATTTATACTACTATATTTGATTAGCTTTGCGTTACAGTTCTAAGTACCTGTTCAATGCCCTCGCTGAGTGTGCGGTAGCAATGAACTTAATAATTCCTTAATGTGCAAAAACTACATGCATTAATTATTGTGCAATACTTATAATATATACTACACTACTAACCTAAAATATTTAAACCTACGCATGTTTCTAATATTATAATTATCGTTATTTATCATTTGCGAAGGAATTTTTAAAACAATGGTTTCCATAATAAGTGAAATCTATGCTCATGACTATATTGTAACAGCTTTTTACTGTGTATAATTTATTGCCTTTTGTTGTGTACATACTAAATATTACATTGGTACCGAGGCTTTTAACGTTTAGTGATACCATATTTGGAATTTATTTCCTAGTTCTATGGATATTTTGGATAGAGATAAGGAGATATGTATGGAATATTAAGGCATTTTTTACATTTGTAACAACTACATAGTTGAGAATTTCATTGGGTTAATAAATTGTTACAAAGTGGAATTTAGGGTTGCCACCTTTGGAGAGACTTTGACCCAGAGATTTTTACTGACCGAGGGGGAGGGGCTTCAGAAGAGAGAAACTTTGGCGCAGTTGAAAACGTGAGAAATTCAAATTCAAGTAACAACTTAACAATAATGAATAACAGGGATTTATTACATTTCGTTTATTTATACATTACAAAACATTTTCAAATGTGCACTGTTCCCTTAGCCTTATAGAATAAAAATTAAAATTGTGTATACGATGAAAAGAATTTGTTTGATATTGTTTTGTTCGTGTACAAATGTTTACAAAGATTTCGAGGTTAGGGATACTTTGAGTGAAAGAGAAGGGATATATCACTGATCGTTCTGAAACCTCACTCGGACTCGGTAGGATTGTTATCCTTTTCTAACATATATAGCTATTTTAAGCAATTGAAAGACAGAGCATTCTAGACCACTTTTATCTCTTTCTTCCTGATAAGTTAAAAGAAGACAAGTGTGCTCTCTTTTGTAATATGTATATGAAAAATGAAATATCATATTATGTATAATGAAAAAGTAAGAATTCTCCGCCGGCTCAACTGACCCGGAGAAATTGACGTAAAATACGGAGACCCGGAGATCGCCCCCGAAAACCGGAGTCTCCGGGTCAAACCCGGAGAGGTGGCAACCCTAGTGGAATTTAAATTATATTCATATATCCGAAAGCGGATAAAAAGTACGCTATAGTTTAGATTCGAGCACCCGTTGATGGTATGCCAAGAAAATTAATTGAAACTTCACTATCATGTGACCTTGTTTTGCAATAATAATAAAAACAATCGACATATTAATTGGTTCAAAATTATTGCCTTGAACCTCTAGGCAGTCTTTAACAGCCTATTGTGAAAGGATCTTCGGACATGATAGGGACATTTTAATGATTTTAATTAATAATTAGTTACTTTAATATCATCTTATTTCTTTATTTATGACCTTGAGTTACCTCGAATAACCTCATGTCATAGGTCGTTGGATTCGTCTCAATAACGGCTACAAGACTCCGTAAAAATACATATGGCCGAATTAAAAAAATGGAGGTGATCTTGACCTGACCTCAGCATATCAATCGAGAAGAAAATCTATTTTACCAACATACGTCCCCCTTGATATCAAACAATTTTTATCCAAAACACTTTATGCGCCTTAGCCTGTTTATATTTAATGTGTTGTGATTTTTTTTTGTTCAAAACTTGTTTCATGCCTATTTGTAGTTTTCATTACGATTTTCCTTCCTTGCTATCTTTTAAATGACTTTAGGTAGAATAACCAGAGGTAAGTTTTTTATGAAAACTAAAATATTACCCTTATGGCCGGTTTATCGACATCGTACATTTTAATCACGGCGTTTTTTTTAATCACACTGTTAAATTTTGAATGCTACGGGTTCATTGGTTACTGCGTTTCGTTACCATAGCAACCCTTCATTTAACAGTCTGATTTAAAAAACACCGCGATTAAAATGTACGATAAACCACCTATTAGATAAACAAACGGTGATTGCCCCTCCAGAACAACAACCCGCTTAAAAATTTTAAACGTCCATAGAATGTTTTAAAAATTTTGGCTTCCCATTTCTTTGAGGACCGACTCTCTCAAAAAGTAATCTTTTATTTTATTTTAATTTAATATAAGCACCTCAAAATTAGTTGAAACGTTCTGGATTCTTCTTCTCATATCGTTTCCCCTCGCCTAAAAACGGTTATAGCTCTCCCGATGCTATTTTTAAAGCTAAAAGGTTCAGATAAATACTAAGTGAAAGATTACGTTTTTTATTATTTTTTTAAGTTGAAAGTTTTTCTTAAATTTTTTTTCAATTTTTCGCCTGCAGGATCTGTAGCGTTTTGTGGTCCTTCATTTAGCGTTTACCAGAACCCTTTAGCTATAAAAGAGCATCGGGAGAGCCATAAACGTTTTTTGGCGAGGCGAAAGGATTTGAGATGAAGAGTGCTCTTAACTGCACGTCTATAACTTTTAAGATCTTATTCTGAATAATAATAATATTTTTTATCTATCAAGGGAAAAAAAATTCTTTAAATCAATCAATCAATCTATAAAAAAATACTGTATTTCAAGTTAATACTTATTACAGGAAGATTGGTTTACCTAATACATAAAAGAAAAAATTATTCTAGGTATAATTATTTAGATTATTCAAACAAATGGAAACTTCTTATTTTTAGTGAGTTTGTGACGTATCCTAATTATATAATCAGAGTAAAAACGGGACGAAGTTTTTTAAGGGTACAGGCATTGAAACTTACTCTATCCTGGTAGCAAGAACTCCTACATATGCCAGATATCCGATATCCAAACATTCTTTAAATATGACATGTAATTTCCTTAAAGATTTAAAGAACAACTGATTTTAGTGTGAACAAATGTTCATACATTTTATACACTTGTAAGTTTCAACACATTACCTACAATCGATCGTGCAGTCGGCAAACACAGTTGTGAGTTTAAAAATACACTCATTTCTGTCACCGTGCCACCCCAGTGTGCTACAAAACAACAAGAATAATATAGAAAGATAAAAGATAGAACACTTCCTTTATGACAATTCTTGACATTGAATATTCTTTTAAATACAACTGGGATAAAGTGGAATTTTTCTATATCTCTGGATATAATGTGTTGGATATGACCCACATCTATACGCTGCAAGATTTTTATAACTACGACATAATGTATAGGCAGCCATCTGGTGCAACTGGACATTTCATGAAATCTCTAGACAGTTCTTGAAATGCTGACAGATTGCATATCTTAAATATATTTTATTCAATGGTCAACTTTTCTGAAAAGTAAATGAAAATAACTCTTTTTGACTCTTAGTGAAAAACCTGTAAATTAAACAATGCAACCTAGCTTCAATCTTCAGGTACTTGATAGATTATTTAGAAGAAAAGCGCAATTATAAAATAAATTACGTACTATACATTAATTAAATTAGTTTAAATTTGCGCTTAAGTATGTATTTACATATTTGTTTTTAGTAGGTTCGTTAATATGTTTGAGTTATCCAATCTGCGTCAGTGCTTCGTGAACTGTCTGGACATTTCATGAAATGACTAGTTACATTAATGACTGCTGCTATATATACCTCTATGGTTGCACATAAGAACGATTAAGAGCTGAAAATTCAATTGATTTTTTACCAGTTAGAATTTAGATAAACAATTGTAACGCTCTTATTTAAAAACAATGGTGTCCCAATAATCTGTGCTATTCTTATGCACAATATTATTAAAAGTTAAAATTTATATCACATTCAACAGCAGACAATAAAAACACCCCTAATAAAAATATTGTACATTACATACCGATCCTGCAGAAATTTATGGACCGGAATAAAAACTGTTATGGTATAAAGCTTCTTTTTTCTTATACAGTTACTTTTCTTAAACGATATTTTTGTATAAATTAAATGAAAATCCCCATTATTTGCATAGAATAATTCTAATAATGTACGAAAATAAATTTTAAAATGTGCTTTTAGCTTTAAAAGCTTTGAAAAAATGATGTTACGTTTAATAACGTCATAATATTTGAAACATGATATTTAAATTTGAATTAACAAGTAGATTACGTGTACCTATTTGCATTTTACATTATGTTACAGATTACATTATTAAATGGCGTTATAATAATATACAATTTTATATCAATGATCTATCATACTTACAATGAAAAATTTTTGCTCGTGTGTTTAAGTAACATAAAATAAAAAGTATAAATAAAGTAAGAATAGTGCCAGTTGAAACTGTAAAACACTACTAAGTTTTAAATGTGCCTATTTCTGTAAAACAAAGTATTTTTTGCAATACCCACTATAAAATATGTAGCTGCTTTACATGCAAGTAAAGTGACTTTTGACAGGTCGGTGTGCATGAACGTATCTTTCCCACACTAGTGTGGGAAAGTAAACCATTTCCATAGTGATTAATGTTTATTTGCTCTGATCCATCCGCTATTACCTGCTGACAGCTACATCTCGGTTTACTATACAGGGTGTATCACAGAAAACCGAACATAGGAAAAACTCCATTGTGCAAATTAGTTAGGATCAACGATTACTTTGGCCACATATGAGAATGGGTACCATGGTAACGCTGACTAACCATTATTTAATAACAATAATAGCTAATAATGAATAATTAGAAAAATCAGTTAAAATAAATTCTTCAATATTAAATGAATTTATTTTTATTAATGAAACAATTTTTTATTAAGAAAATATTTTTTTAACTAATAATTAAACAAAACAAACAGTTAAAATAAAAAATTAATGCAAATGTTCAAATAAACCCCCATTTTGAATTAAGCAGTGGCTTAATCGGTTACAAAAACTTTGTCTCACTTTATCTAACATTACAGGAGTCATATTGAAACATACTTCGACGATTTTGTCTTTAAGTTCATCCAGATTTTGTCAAATGAACAGCAATATGCATTTGTTACTGTATACGTACTACACCATGGTAACGACCTCTGAATAGAGGGCAAAGCAATCTCTGATCTTAACTAATTTGTACTGTGTACTTTTCCCTATGTTCGGTTTTCTGTGATACACCCTGTATAGAATTGAAGCTGGCAACACAAAACTAAACTGTCAAAAATTTTTGAAAATATTAAAAATGAAGTGAAAAACAGCTATTTTATAGTGGGCTTGGCAAAAAATATCATATACTTATCTCGTGCGTGATGGTATTATGACTCGTGTGACTGTTAAAACTGGCTGACGCGTTTGTTTTAACATACTGTCACTACTCGTCAGTAATACTATACCTCATTACGCATCTAGACATACAAGTAATGAAAATTATATCTTAAATGCAATATGAATAGTTTAGTCAATGAGTGCTCACAAGGGGATGTGGATGGAGAAGTCGAAAGCAGAAAATTTGACTTAGGAACTTTGTTTGGACTAGTTAGGAGATAAACATACTAAAAGTCCTTACCCCTCCGAAGTACGCCCGAGGGGGGGGGGCACAAAGAAATGATTTTGGCAAATTCGTATTGTTACAGTGTGCTACAGAGAATTTAACACATTTTTGAAAATCGGCCGTTTTTCGAAGCTCATAGCTAGGCAAAGAATGGAGATAGATAAAAAGTGTGAAAGTTAAAGCTGTAGAGAATTTTATCAGCTTTCATTATGTAGTAGAACAAAATTTCGTACGACGCACCGTTTTCGAGATAAAAGCAAAAAACCAAAAAACGGGACCTTCTTTGTGCCCCCCCCCCCCCTCGGGCGTACCTCGGAGGGGTAAGGACTTTTAGTATGTTTATCTCCTAACTAGTCCAAACAAAGTTCCTAAGTCAAACGTTCTGCTTTCGACTTTTCCATCCACAATTATTCGTTGCTTAAGCTAGAAGGTTATTTCGTTGTTTGTTTCAATTACCACTCTATAAAAATATACAGTAAAACCGTTTAAGTTACTATCTGTTGCACGAAAGCGAACGAAGTTGCATTATTTGGCTACATAACCCCCTGTAGGTTGGATACCTGTATAGCTTCGCCACATTTTCGTGGAACCGTAGGACATAGGTGGCCAAAATACGCAGGTTTGACTGTATGTTACTATTTAATAGTAGAAGCAAAATTATCTGAAATTTAAAAAGTCAAAACAAATAATAATTCGGAAAAAACGACGAATTATAATTATTATAATTCGTCGTTTTTTCCGAATTATTATTATGTACATAATTTTATTTCTTGAATTTTTATTCTCGATTTAAAATTATGTAGGTACATAATTTTAATTCAACAATAAAAATTCAAGAAATAATATTATGTACATAATATTATTTAAGCATTTAATTTTATGTCAGGACATAATAAAATTGTATTTTTATTATGTCAGTACATAAAAAATATTCACTCAAAATTTTTTTTCTGAAATTGAAAGTGTTAAATATTTTCATATATCTTGTAAAAATATTTTACGATTAAATAGTAAAACGGCGTGCCATAGTATGTAGAAAGCAATAGTAGTGAAAAATAAATATGTTTGACGAAAACTTTCTTCAACGTTTATTGATGCATAGGCAGCACGGTGGAAAAAATGCTTTGTAAGTTTAGCCAGCCGTACACTAATATAGCTCATATAAATCTCGAGTGGGATCCCCAATTTGCTTTACAATTTCGCTCACTGCTCACCCTCTTTAGCGTAATAATATGTAGCCTATATTAGGAGGAAGTAGGCTTTTAAGCAGTGAAAGAATTTTTCAAATCGGTTCACTAGTTCCTGAGATTAACCAGCGACACACCAAATAAAAATACACCTTATTATTGAACAAATCGTAAAATCAATTAATCAAACAAGCCGTGAGGTGGGTCGTTTATTAGGACTAAAGTGCGACCCTTGAGGTCCACACGACGAACTTCCCAGTTTGATAAATATTTAATAATAATAATTAAATTAGATATTACACAGAAAAGTAATCATTTCAATCATTAAAACATCAATAATTAAAAAAAAAAAAAAAAAAACGGCTGAACCGATTTTTATAAAATTTATGTCGGATCAAAATGACGTTAACACGCCTCGATTGACACCCTTACGAAGTCGATATAATTTTTTATTAGCGAGATATTGTGTAAAATCTACTTTTTTGGAGGTTATTTGGTTAAGAAAAAAGAACGGCTGAACCGATTTTGAAAAAATTTCTTTCAGATCATATTTACGTTAATACGCGTCGATTGGCACCCTAACGTAGTCGATATCATTTTTCGTTCTCGAGATTTCGTCTTTGAAAGAAATGTACACATACGTACGTACGTACGTACGTACGTACGTACACACACACACACACACACAAGCATCTTTCTAAAAGTAGTGTAAAAATAGTGTAGTGAGCTTGAAACATAAAAATTTTTTTTCCTTTTTGATTTCGATTTTCGGACCCATTACAATAACTTCCAGTGGGAAGTTAATAATACTCAGGTGTGTCCTCTTAGGCCCTCCGCACAAAGGTGGATTGTTTCGCAATCCGAGTTTCAAACCGGTTCAGGGTGTGACTATATTGTGCAATCGGTTTGTAATCGATTGATGCTCTTTGTCCGCACACGAACGCAACTGAATCTGAATCAGTCGTGTTGAAGTTACGTAGCTGTGGCCACATGTCAAGTGGTAGTAGTTCAGATGAAGAAGATATAGTCGATTATTATCAATACCGAAGACTGCGAAGAACAGTACAAAGGAAATGTTGGCGCCATTCTTATAATGAGAGAAATATCAAGTTACTGCACGCTGCTTGTAACACTAGAGCAATTGAATCAAACATACACCAAGTTTATAGCATTTGACAGAATATCCGAAAGATAGAAATTATGAAAAAAATGGTAAGGAAAATATTATCAATTTGCCATAGGAATAAAAACACATAAATATTTTAAGTCAATTTTGAGAAATTTTCTCACTGCAAAGACATTAAAATTCCGATTTTTCAGACGGTTGCAGCTCCGTAACAAAACGTTTTCAATTACCGTAGGTACATAGAGATTTTTTTCTTAAAGTCAACTAAGTTTGGCGTAGACATTTTTAAATACCCTGTGTAAATGACAACCGACTAGGCCCTGCAGTCAGGGTTATTTCTGATTGGTCGAATACCTCATCTTGATGTCGTTTGACACACACACACACACACCTAAACGAAGTAACAACTAACAAGGAAGCTCTGTACTAATATGGGTAGTTAATAGCGATTAAAAAATGGGTAAATTTGTATGTGGAAAATGTTCATACACATATTCTTCAAGACAGGCATTAATGTTCACAAATTCCGAATGAAAACTTCAGATAAAGCTTGTAATCTAATTTTTTCTATAAAACTCGATCAATTTTTTGACATTTCAAAATAAAACTTAATTAAAATTCATTTTTATATTCCAATTTCTCAAGAATACTGTTATTGTATAAATTTTAGACATCCTAATATCTCAAATAATAATATTAAATTAAGTTTTATTTTGAAATGTCAAAAAATTGATCGAGTTTTATAGATAGAATTAGATTACAAGCCTTACTTGAAGTTTTCATTCTAATTTTGTGAAGATGTGGTTGAACATTCTCTACATACAAATTTTCCCATTTATTAATCGCCATCAACTATCCATATTCACTTGTTAGTTGTTACGTTCGTTTATGTGGGGGTGTGTGTGTGTGTTAAACGACATCAAGATGGGGTATTCTACCAATCAGAAAGAACCCTGACTGCAGGGCCTAGTCGCTTGTGTATAAATCTACCGATGCTAGAAAATTAAATCAGCTTTAAAAAAGATAAATAAAGGAGATCATATAAAGTCATATCTCCTAAAATGCATTTTTATGGAGGTAAAATGAAAACAAAAGCGTTAAAATTTTATTAAAACATAATCTATACAAAAACAGTTCTTTTAATAGTAAAAGTTTTCAGTTTGCTTTGAAGGTTATGAAACAGTTAACGAGCTTATCATTTTATCGACTTTTCTTTGTCGGTACTGAAGAACTGCTAAATATTTCTCTGAATAATTTAATTCCGATTGAAAGGCAGTGACGATATAACAATTAGTTCTACGTTTAACAGTGTCGTATTTCATTTTAAATTTTATCCTTTCAGTGGGCATGTGAATTTTGTTAAGAACACAATGGGACGGGAAGTAGACTGTTCTCGCTATAATGAAAAGAAAGTGCACTGCTGGTCATGTACGTTAGATATCTTTCTATTATAATATTAGTATCGCAAACAACTTGTTGAATAAGATTTATTCACCAACGTGCATTTTAAATAATAAATAAATATATTCGCAACATACCTACTGTAGTTTTCCTTAAGGATGTTTGAGATGTACAATCGTAGACAAAAGTAGTGAGGAGCAAAATTGATCTTGGTCTTGCAAAAAAGCAAGACCAAGACCAGGATTAAATAAAAAAGCTAGACCAAGACCAAGATCAAGACTACCACGGTCTGGTCTTTGTCTTGTTTTGCTCATCACTAGACAAAAGTGATGATGAATCTATTTTCAGTAATGTTTTCTAGTTAAGTAAATGAATTTTTTGCAATATCAAAAGTTGTCACAGACAGTAATTGAGCTATAGTTTCATGTAAAATACAATTTTTTTATTTTTTGATGGAGATTGGAATGAACACTCGTTGACAAAAGTGAAGATAAATCTAAAAAAATATTTTTTTTATGAATTATGCAGTAAATGTTTCTATTTAGTGATTTTATTTTTTAGATTTTAAACTATATGATTATGTCGTTTCAAAATAGTTAAGTTAAATCTTATAGTTTTGATAATATTTTTTCAATATGTTCTTGCTATTTTTATGAATAAAGATACGGATGTATTATTAACTTAAGTGTTAATTTGTTGAAAATAACACTGCTATTATTTTTTAAAAAATTTTGTGTAAAATTTCATCAATTTCTTAACATTTAAAATATTATATGGCCTAATCATCCTTAAATTTACACCTAGCAGGGTCGTGTAACTTATCATTAAGATTGCCTAGTGAAAATTTAAAGTCAAAATTCTAAAATTTTTTGTGATTATTCTATATGAATGATTATCTAACGTGTACCGTATGATTTTTTTTAACAAAAACTGTTTTTTTCAATTAAAAAATCCGCCATTTTGTCAAGAAAACCCGGTATACGTGAAAGATATTGGTAAATACTTTAATATCCTACTTCATTTTTTTTCAATTCATTTCTGACGAAGCTACACAGATGGGACCGTTTTGACATTTTTTTATACCTAAGGTGTTTTTTTCGAAACGTCATATCACAGCCGTGTTTCACTTTCTTTAAATCAAAAAAATGGTACATGTTCCTTAAAATAGATATTTTCAAGTACGAAAAACCTTAGTTTAATTATTGCAATAGTTTCCTCCAAAAATGTAGAAAAATCGATTTTTTCGACCCGGCTGGTATAGGTATATGCCCCTTTAAAAAATAATACCTAAATTGTTTTATATAATTTTTTCACTTTCAAACACTGAAATAATTTACCGCTTTGCCAAACCATATTTTATAATTACGCCCCTAGCAGTTGACTTTTCACTTCAAGACAAATAGATTTTCCGATGAGAAGCTACAACCTTACAATTAATTAAATCTCGATCAGCTTTGACAGTTAATTTCCGTCAGTCATTTTATCTTTTTCGTTTTCATACTTCTTGATTTCAAAATATGGACATTCTCCGAGTAGTATTTTTTACATTAGAAATCGTTAATTAAATATATTTTTCACACGGGGCAAATTTTACTAGTATGAATCATAAGGTAAATTTAATTAGTACATTAAATTTTTTGACAAATTGTCAGAGAGAATACAGTTAACACAGGTTGCTCTAAAGCAATTTTTTATTTTTTGTAGCTATGAAAATCATTATTTAATAGAAGTAGCCTAGTGGCAATTAAGTACATTTTACCTGACGGTCATGTAGTTTTGATTTTAGATTTTATGTTGTATGTACTTAACAACATATCCAAAATCAAAAATTACATGACATTTTAACCCCCCCTTTTCACGACCTGGCCACTGGGCTAAAAATTGAAGTTGAAATATCAATAAAATTGCTGAGTTGAATTTTAATTGTCAATTGAATTTTTAAAACTCGATGAGAGTCACAGAATGCATTTATTGTCTGCGTTTGACACACCCTACTCAACAAAGCATTACCTTTCATTATGATATGGCTGTCCATAAAGTAATTTTATAAAAATTAGAAAGAGTTAAATGCTATTTACTATCAGAATTTCGGTCATTAAGACCAAGAACTCATATAAGCAGTATTGTGCAAAAATGTCACGTCCCGATCATCTAACCGCAACTCATACCTCCAGCCAAAAGGGACGTATTGAGCTGACCTTATAATGATGTAGCCAGAAAGTACAAAGGCTGTCTTTTTTTCTCTTCCTTTTTTTGTAATTTTATTTATTTTTTTATTAGTATATTACATAAAAAAAATTATCGCCAGACAAATTAAATCTGCATTTTAAATGGGCTTATTAAGTCTTCATAAATCTCATTATGATCACATGATTTTTCATAGAAAAAAATAAGATTTTGAATATCTTTACCGTGCCTTAAAAGCTATCTTATCTTTACCAGTTATGCCAAACCATTGTTTTATTTTCTTTTTAGGGTTCCGTATCTCAATAAGAAAAACAGAACCGAGGATCACTCGTTTATCCGTCTGGCTGACTGGCTGGGTGTCCGTCTGTCAAAACCCATTTTCTCAGGAACGGATAGAGATATCAAGTTGAAATTAATATAAAATATTAAGGTCTACGGTCCCTTAGAGGCGTAAAAAATTCAAGTTTCTAAGTCGACGCAATCAAAAGATACGGCCATTTTGTCACCTATTTTGATACTTGCAAACTCACTCATCAAAAACCTAAAGAGTACTTTCCGTTGATCTAGAATCATGAAATTTGGCAAAAAGCAAGGTCTCGCAGCACAAGCAAAGAAAAAAATTCAAAAATCAAAAAAATTAAATATTAAAGGGGGTCCCCACAAAAAAAAAACGGAAAAACCTTCTAAAGGCTGTATCTTTGGAACCGTAACATGTAGCGGGTTGAAATTTTCACAGTATATGTCTACCTAATTTAATTGTAACGGTACGGAACCCACGTAGCGCGAGCTCCACACGCTTTTTTATATTATATAACTTTACTCTAACTCCTATAGTTTAACCAGCGATACCAATTTAGTTCAAAAGTTATGTGCTTCACATTTTAGCTCACTGATCATCCCATTTTACTTTGTTACTTAGGAAGAAAAATACTTTCAAACATTGAAAGAATTTTTCAAATTCGTTCTGTAGTTCCTGTGATTATCCGCGACAAAAAAATAAACAATCATACATCCTTTCCTCTTTATAATATTACTAATCTATATATATAAAACAGTTCCGTTACTGACTGACTGACTGACTGATTGACTGACAGACAACGCCCAGGTCAAACCGCTGAAGATATAAACTTGAAATTTGGACAGTAGGTTCCTTTTGTGACGTAGGCACCCACTAAGAGAGGATTTTTTGAAATTCAACCCCTAAGGGGGTTAAATAGGGGATGAAATTTTGTATGGAAATTCGTCATTTTTGAAGTTAGAACCATGAAATTTTGCACAAAAGTTTCTTATATAACGTAAGTGAGCACTAAGAAATTTTTTTTTGAAAATTCATCCCCTAAGGGGGCTAAAAAGGGGATGAAAGTTTGCATGGAAGTTCGTCATTTTTGAAGTTAGAAGCATGACATTTCGCATAGGAGTTCCTTATATTACGTAGGTGAGCAATAAGAAAGGATTTTTGAAAATTCATCCCCTAGGGGGGCTAAATAGGGGATGAAAGTTTGTATGGAAATTCGTCTTTGAAGTTAGAAGCATGAAATTTTGCACAGAAGTTTCTTATATAACGTAGGTGTGCACTAAGAAATTTTTTTTTGAAAATTCATCCCCTAAGGGAGCTAAAAAGGGGATGAAAGTTTGCATGGAAGTTCGTCATTTTTGAAGTTAGAAGCATAACATTTTGCACAGGAGTTCCTAATATTACGTAGGTGAGCAATAAGAAAGGATTTTTCGAAATTCAACCCCCGAGGGGGTTAAATAGGGAATGAACGTTTATATGGAAATTCGTAATTTTTGAAGTTAGAAGCATGAAATTTTGCACAAAAGTTTCTTATATAACGTAGGTGAGCACTAAGAAATTTTTTTTTGAAAATTCATCCCCTAAGGGGGCTAAAAAGGGGATGAAAGTTTGCATTGAGGTTCGTCATTTTTGAAGGTAGAAGCATGACATTTTGCATAGGAGTTCCTTATATTACGTAGGTGAGCAATAAGAAAGGATTTTTGAAAATTCATGCCCTAAGGGGGCTAAATAGGGGATGAAAGTTTGTATGGAAATTCGTCATTTTTGAACGGATCTGGATGAAATTTGACACAGAGATAGATTTAGTCTGGAATAGCACATGGGCTACTTTTTATCCCGGAAAAATGTAGGGTTCCCGTGGGATAGTTTTGTATTTGTTTTTCACAGAGCAAGGGATCGACATGATTTTTTTGCTTAGTGGTAGTTTAGGGGTCAGAGAATGTTATAGGCTACTTTTTATCCCGGAAAAATGTACGGTTCCCGTGGGATAGTTTTGTTTTTCACAGAGCAAGGGATCGACATGATTTTTTGCATAGCGGTAGTTTAGGGGTCAGATAATGTTATAGGCTACTTTTTATCCCAGAAAAATGTACGGTTCCCGTGGGATAGATTTGTTTTTGTTTTATCAGAACTTTATTAGAACTACTAAACCGATTTTAAAAATTCTTTCACTAATAGAAAGCTACGCAGGGGGGCAGATTCTCGCTAACAAATTAGGGGGAAGATTCACGCGGGGGATAACAAATTAGAGGGGAAGATTCTAGCGGGGGGATAACAAATTAGGGGGAAAATTCACGCGGGGGGATAACAAATTTAGGGGGAAGATTCTCGCGGGGGGATAACAAATGTAATGTATTATTAATATTCGAGCGAACGAGCGAAGCGAGTGAGTAATGTATTCATAAAATTCGGGCGAACGAGCGAAGCGAGTAAGTATTGTATTATTAATATTCAAACGAACGAGCGAAGCGAGTGAGTCATGTATTAATAAAATTCGAGCGAACGAGCGAAGCGAGTGAGTTATGTATTAATAATAATCAAGCGAACGAGCGAAGAAGAAATTAATAATATTCAAACGAACGAGCGAAGCGAGTGTCTAATGTATTAATAAAATCCGAGCGAACGAGCAAAGCGAATGAGTTATGTATTATATATCGAGCGAATAAACACGACCAGCCCGGCTTCGCTTCGCAGGAGGAGAATTTTTCGCGGGGAGGATAATAAATTGTAATCGTAAAATACGTGGGCGAAGCCACGGGTAACGGCTAGTAGATAATATATTACATTTCTCTGGTCTGAACGGATAAAATGCAATCTATTTATAGGTCACGTTGGAAGAGAAACGGAACCGAGTAAATTATTTATCGTGCAGCATACATAAAATGACGGAGATAATTGAGTAGGGTCAATGTTTAGTTCATGCGAAACACGTAAGATGGTATAAGTCACATAGTACAACGACCCTTGGTAATCCATGTTCCTGTCTTGACTGAAATTAATCCGTTACCTTGAATGAAATTAATCCGTCAGTTACTATCAGTGTTTTTTAAGACATTTTCTCTTGTCCTTCTTTTGTAATGTTTATAATTTACAAAGTAAATGTTTTTGTAAATAAATAATGAATTTTTTAAGCATTCGAGAGAAAATACATAAATAAATTGTGTCACAATTAAAGTACATGTAGTTTGAAGCGGTTATGAAAGAGAGAAACTAATAACACTTTTTACAAGCTTTTATATAACTTGCAATGTATGTTAGTTAGTTAGTTTGTGTGTTTGTTTAGGTCAAAACTTGCAAGTCAATTTTGAATGACTTCCACGTATCCGATCGATTTGAAATTTTGTACACATATGTATTCTCGATGACAATACATGAATAAATCGTTTTTATAAATAAATTCAACCCCTAAGGGGTTCAAACGGGGATGTAGGGTTTTTTTTGACTAATCAACGCCCAGGCCAAATCGCTGAAGCTAGAAACTTGAAATTTGGACAGTTGGTTTCTTTTCTGACGTAAGCATCCACTAAGAAAGGATTTCTCGAAATTCAACCCCTACGGATGTCACAGGGGGCTAAAATTTTGAAAGACTAAAATGAACAAAATAAATATTAGTAAAAAAACTTTTTAGAGACAAGCTTTTATTTAAATGCACTAAAAAGGAAAAAATAATTTTTAATAATTTTATAATTATGAACCTAAATTTTTAAAAATTATTTTTACCTTTTTAGTGCATTTAAATAAAAGCTTGTCTCTAAAAAGTTTTTTTACTAATATTTTTAAACAAAGTACAATATTGAATATATTTGGAAAAATAACATCAATTCCGACTGAGTAGTTGAGATAGGATTCCCTGTTATCACACCTGAACTGTAATATACAGGTGTCCCGTCATGTGATGTACATATTGAAATTAAGTATTCCTGGGGTCATTCTGAACTCAAAAGTCTTGATGCACATATGCCCTAAATGCAAATCGTTTGTACCGTTCCAATTTTTTCTTGCTATAACTTACAAACGATACACTTTAGGAAATTAAGACTTTAAAGTTACCCAGGAATACGTAATTTCAATATGGACATCCCGTGACGGGACACCCTGTATATTGTAAAGCCAAAAATGGGATACAGGATATGAGATCTTGTATCCCGTTTTGGTATTGTAGATTCTAGTGATTGGTTTGTTATTTATTTTATATGTAATTTATATAACTGTTATATATTTTTAAATAGGGTCAAAATTGTATAAAATATATATCACAAATTATTTCAGCTATAATTTTTTAGAGTAATACATAAATTCATCAACATTTTAAATAAGTGTCGAGCGGTTTTGTAACCAGCCGTTAAATTATTTAAGTTTTTCAAGAATTTTCGTAAAGTGATATCAATATTTATCAAATGGATTTTTATCTATAGATTCTGCCATACAACTAACGCCAAAGGTGTTTTTTTTTCCACTATATGGAAACACATTGAAAATAAAATAATCGCCATATTAAGTTAACAAATGTTTTCGAATTTGGAGAATAGCATCGTAAACATTCATCAAGGTTCCAAGTGAATGGCGTCTCAATACGTCTTTGAATGTCGAAGCGCTAACAAGTTAAAGTTGAGATTGCTGTGTGTACCGCGTTGCGTGACTGACTCATACTTAGTGAGTTTATACGAGTATTATATTATACGAGATCATCATAAAGAGAGTCGGTCGGAAACATGCTTTGTCATGGAGACGTCGCGACGGCGGGGGACGGCGACACGCTGGCTGTCGGTTAAAATATTACATGGATATTACTGCATGAGTACAGGCTGCCATCAAAACTATAGTCTCTACAACATGATGGTGAAATAATCTTTAATACTCTTTAGACTGTAGAGAAAAGAGACGCACAGAAAATGGAACTAGAAGTATGAATAAAAAATATGAACAAAGTACAATTTCACTATTCAGAATTATAGATTGTTGAATAATGTAGGATAATTCTGAGAAATACATTTATCAATAGATAATCTGTTAGATGATGATGAGAATTAATTCAGCGTTATAAGGAGAGAAGTTTAGATAAAAATCGGGTGCGATCAGTTCTGGTTGGCGGTTTATAGCACATTTTAATCACGGTGTTTTTTTAATCTCACTGTTAAATGAAGGGTTGCTATGGTAACGAAACGCAGCAACCACACATAGCAATCAAAATTCAACAGTGTGATTAAAAACATCGTGATTAAAATGTACGATAAACCGGCCATACGTCTTTGAAAAAAAATATTTCAATGTGTATATCTTTTCGATGTTTTTTAAAATTGTGTTTCAAATGACACTTCAAACATTATATCTTTATTTTATTTTTTACAATGGTATCGCGACTTTTCCTATATATTAAAAGGCGTTGCATGAGTAAGTCGAAGTGAGTGGTGTATACCCGCGAATACCTACGTCAAAGTATGCTTAGGATAATACAGTATAGTCAGAGGAATGTACGAGACATGGATTTAAAAAAAAAAATTAATCTACATGAAAAAGAAAGATAAAGGTAGAGTGGATAGATAGACTATTAATTAATGAAAGTATATTGACAGAGTGAGTGGCCTAGAGGTGAGAGCGCTAGACTCATATTCGTAAGGTACTGGGTTCGAATCTCTGTGGAGCGGCAGATGTGGCAAGAATTTTTTCCTACTGAATTCTTATATCCACCATTTTGTCAAGGTTTTCCATGGCATCCCTCTATAATTCCAGAGAAATACGAGATAGTTCCTTGATGGTCGACTATATTTCAATGCCCTATTGCACTTATAAAGTTATACCTTATCCCATTTATCGAATTAGTTTGTAAATTACTATTTTTAGGACTACTTAATAAAACTGCTATTGTTGCTACATGCTTTAATAATAATAATAATAATTTATTATTTTCTAATGTGAACACACGACTTTTTTAGTATAAATTTAATATTTGTTATTGATAATAATTTATAACTTTTTGTTTGTGATTTATCTAATAATTTACATCAAAACAGCTTTATAATATGATAATATCTCTTCCTTGAATATCAATACACTTGAACGTCAATATACATATTATACTTACTATAATATCAAGCAAAATATTTTCGTTATACATAGATAATTATTTTTAGGAATTTTTTCAATTCAAATGTGACATCCGGATTTTAATTTATTTTTAGAAAGATTATTACAATTTCAAAAATAATAATTTATCGTGTTTTTAAAAGACCTATTTAAATTCTTCAAAATAATAAATTATATCTTCATGCATTGAAAAATACTATTAATATTTAAATATTCATTGACTTCTCAGTTGAAATACATGTACAATAATTTATCCTATATATTTATTTTGTAGATTATTGACTCTCGACAACAGAGGTCATATGCGTCTTATACATAGTCATAAGTTAATAATACATAATAAACCAATGACCCAATTCTGTTTTGTAAAGGGCCAAACTATAGTACATTATCTTTTTATTACTTGACATTATAGCTTTTGAAATTTGAGAATTAATCATAGATGGAAAGTAAAAGAATGTTTTTGTGTAGTTTTGCCTAATTTAGATATAGCTCGGTAAACACATGTTTTTATTTTCATTTTGTTTTTAATACACGGACAAACTTCACAAATGATGCAAACAATACTAACAGAAGATGTCAAATTTAAAAAAGTAATTTGCGCATTGCTTCTTCAAAATACGATGGAGTTTTCATCGTGAAGTGACATTTTTATTTGCACTCAAATATACCTACCTATTTATTTTAAGTCAAATAATAATTAATATAATGATAATTTTTTTTGATGTTTTGTATAGGTAAGTAATACTTTTACGGGAAAATGAAATAATCTGAAATATTAAAATTGTATTTTATCGGAAATCAATTTTTTTCTATAGTGATTTTTTGTGTGTTCATGTGTGCAGATAATGAGTCTATCATTCTAGTTTGTTATAAAAAATTCTTATTATATAGGTACCTGAATCGAAGCACTCCAAATGTAATGGAATGAAAACATTGATAATAGAAGACGTAGTTATTGAATTATGTAGACATGCCACGCGAAATAGAAATTGTACAACAGGTGTTTTATGATTGACTTCTGTATTCTGATGTACAGAATTATAGAGTAGTAGTAAAATTGGAAGATATTAAGACGTGATTTCATTTGTATAAAAAATCAAACGCTAACAACGAACACTAACATAATAGAGGACGAATAACCGAGAACTCAGTGTTTCAAGTAATATTCACCCTTATTGGTGCACGACTTTCACTTTTCTGTATTTTGTGCAAACAAAGTTACACTCTGGCTTCTTCCAATTTAAAATTACATTACTCGGTGTTTTCTAAAGCTTGAAATAACGTTTTATGGAAAAAAAAATGCTTTTGAGTGTTCTCTATCCATTTCCAATAAAGCTGGACTAAAATTTAAAATATGTGTATGTAAAATTTTACAAAGAAATATTTCTCAAAGTTTTTCTTCTAAAAATTTGTAGGTATAAAATTTCAAATGTACGAATTAAAAAAAAATTATGGAATTTTAATCAAAATTTTTAATTTTTCTAAATTTTAAATTATTAAAAAAAATTTTCTTGACGGTCTTTTCTCTAAGTTACCCTATTTCCAGCGATATTTTTTTATATTATAACTTAATAGATTTATACGGCTGAATTGCAATTGAAAATTTTTATTTTATTATTATTTTATATATTTTGTTTTATATATTTCAATGAGTACGAGATATTGTGAGAATAGTGTTGACAGGGAAAATTCAAAGGTCATTCATGTATTTATATTAACATTTAATAAATTGTATTTACCATTAGGTACTTTTTTGTTTTTAGGGCATTTTTTAGAATTTTTATCTTGTTATGGTAAATTCATTTTTAACTTCCCAGGACATTGGAAAGTTATTGCAATGGGTCCGAAAATCGATATCAAAATTTTTAACAAATTTTTATGTTTCAAGGTTACTACACTCTTTTTACACTATTTTTGAAAAGATGTCTCTCTCTCTCTCTGAGTGTGTGTACGTACGTACGTATGTGATCATTTCTTTCTAAGACGAAATCTTGAGAATGAAAAATGATGACTACATTAGGGTGCCAATCGACACGATTAACGTATATATGATCTGAAAGAATTTTTTTCTTAACCATAACAGACTTCAAAAAAGTAGATTTTACACAATATGTCGCGAATAAAAAATTATATCGACTTCGTAAGGGTGTCAATCGAGGCGTGTTAACGTCATTTTTATTCGAAAAAATTTTTATCAAAATCGGCCCAACCGTTTTTTTGTTTAAAGAAAAAGAATGCAAAAAGTGGATTTTACACGAAATATCGCGAATAAAAAATGATATCGACTTTGTTAGGGTATAAATAGAAGCATATTGACATCGACAAGACCCGAAAGAAATTTTATAAAAATCGATCCAGCCGTTTTTTATTTATTGTTAAAAATAAATAATAATTATTTTTTAATGATTAAAATGCTTATTAGTGTATTTGCCATATGGCACATACACTATTGGCGTCGGTCGGATGGCGGGACCTAGGGGTCGGACCAAAATTTCTCGACGTTTCATAGCCTCCTGAACATTTTGGCACCATTTTTGGAAATGTCTATTTATATATGTATATATATATATATATATATATATATATATATATATATATATATATATATATATATATGTGTGCGGGCAATAACTTTCGAAAGAGTTAATTGATTTTGACGAAATTTGGTAAGCACGTTGAAATCTATTACCGCACGAAGCCTATTTAAAATGGGCTCAATCGGACCATTTTAAGGGTAGTTTTTAGGGGTTGAAAAATGTTTTTGGGCCCAAAAATGCCGAAAAAATTCTCAAAATCGTTTCAAAATTGAAATTTAACCTTTTAGTAACGATTAAAATGTGCTGCCAAAATTTTAATAAAATCGGCCCGACAGGACCGGACTTACAAATTTTATGAAAACACTAGTTTGCGGATAGTGCTTTACTTACTGAAGGGTGTATTTAATTTGGTACCGAGGTTGCATTGATAAAAATATTGAAATTAAGAAAAAAAATATTATTTTAAGGGATGTATTAAGGGGTTAAATTTTTTATTTTGTTCAAAAACAAACTTAAGTTTACATAATAAAGCCACAATGTCAGTATTAGCAAATACACTATATTGTCGGCAGGGTTTTGGCACTGCGACCTGAGTTTTTTTTCTTTGTAATTTCTAATTAAATTATTACTATTCAATATTCATCAAACTGGGAATTTCGTCATGTGGACCTCAAGGGTCGTACTTGTAGAGTCCCAATTAAAAGTGAATTTAGTCCCATTAAACGACCCGCCTCACGGATAATTTTTTATGTATTCCTTAATTCTGTATTATTCATACTTTTTCTTCCGCCATACGTACCTTTACTTCCACCACATTGGAAATCTGTAAAATGTAAAGTTATAATCCGCTGTGGGTGCTTTATTTTTATATATATTTATAACTCAGGTGTCTTACCAAGAAATATTAAGAAAAACTTATTCATGTTGTGTCACGTACTAAAAAATTGTGGCTGAGAATCATAGTGCTAAACACACAGCAGTTTGCGGGAAGTTACCTACTATTAAATTAACTTTTAGAAAAAATCGGTGTTTATTTTATTTTCGTGCTTTCATCTGGTGAGAAATCCTGAATACAGGCCATAAACCAATTTGCTCCTTAATAAAGAATGTTGGGTGGTTTTTTTAGTTGACATACGCCATTATAATTCTCAGCCCCTTAAATATGCCTTTTTCATTCATTTAAAAATTATTACCAGCACATTTTAAAGTTAATCAAACAAAAAGACATATATTTCTTCACTATAATAAAAAAATCCACAATATTTTTTTTTAAGTTAAGTCACTTTTTAAGAATTTCAACTTTCGCTTTGTTATAACTTACAATCATGTTATTGCTTCCTGTTGTCTTAACAACATTAGCGTCAGTAACAATAATTAAAATGATAAATAAGATTTATTTATACTGTGTCAATTGAAAGGTCATGCGAAAGTAAAAAGTCACTGCATAGAAGATATTTAAAAATAGAATGTAAATGGGAAACTTAGCGGCATCTTTAAAGGAACATGTTTGTTGAATAATATACAAATTTATTCTACCGAATATAATGTATTATGCAAAGTATAATATATCTATAATAGAAGTTGTTAAACTGTGTATACTCGTATATTAAGCAGAATTAGATCAAGGTACCTCAGTGTTGTGGTAAACAGTATAATCCTATTGAAAAACCGCGATTGTTTATCCAACTATTGTAGAAAGTTACGATGCTAGCGAAAGTCAATTATTTACATCACAAACTTTCAATGTCAAAACTATATTTAGTAGTAACGGAATTCTATATATATTTTTACAGATTGTCATGATAAAAAATATACATAGAAACTATTAAATACTGTAGATTTAATTCATGGTTTTTTTACGATATGTGTGAAACTCATATAGCCCTTTCAAATATCGTACCCTATATAAAGAACTGCGGATCGGATTGGTAAGTGATCCTTACTTTGATATTCGGAAATGATATTGTTGAACTTTCTGTTTATGGTTTATTTTTATACACCTGTTCTTACCACCTGAGATTTGGCGATATGCATTTAAATCTTTTATGATTATATTATTTTAGTTGTAGAACCATCATTTTTCTAATACGTGCATTGAAAATTACGCGTTTTATACTTGTTTTCGAAGACGAAAGATGACAATTCCAAACCAGTAATGAACAATGAGTCACGCATGCACAAATGAAAAGTAACGTGTTTTTCATCCCTTGAGCAATCGTTGTATTCGCCAACTTTCCCCCCTCGTAACACAATGTAGTCTTGCGTTGTAACTTGTATGTATAAATTTATCTAACTTTACAATGTACTGTAGTATTTTTTTAAAGTTATACTTCTTTAAGCGCGTTTCGAAAAAAATGATAAGAGTGGATTTTTTAAAAACTGTGACATCAAAATTAACACGATTGATTTCCATACTTACCATATAAACAATTAATCTTGTCTTTTATTATTTTATTTCAATAAATTATTTGCATGCAAATTAAAAATTAGTTTTCAATTACGTCAAAGGAGTATAACTTCTAACGCGCTTACATAAGTAGACGCACATACTTTTTTTTCTGTATACTTGTATCTGTAAAAATAAATCAATAAATAAATCAATAAATATTTTTTTTAATTTAACGGTCTTGGCTGTTGGGCGATCTATAAATTTTAGTCTATATTTCTAAGTAAAAAGATTCATTTTCTGAAATAGACGGGGATATTATAAGTATAAAAACATTATTTAAAAACTAGTTTATTCAACACATGCACGCTTTCAGTATTTTTACTTCCCACCTCTACTATGGTAGGGAAGTAATGGATTTAGTTCGAAAAAAATATTTCGAGATTTTAACAGATTTCACGTTTTGAGACCCTAGCAATCGTTTAAGATCATTTTCTGACTGATGTCTGTATGTGTGTGTGTGTGTGTGTGTGTGTGTGGTCAATTTTTCGCCTTCGATATCTTAAGAACGGAACAACATACGGGCATGCCGATTGTTCTATTGTGTTTATCAGCCTTTAACTTAGATCTGATTAGATTTTGAGTCAAATCGGTTCAGTGGATCCTGAGATATTCAAAAAAACGTTCTCAATGTCACGTATTAACATAGGTAAAAAAAAATATAAATGAATTCTAGATGTTATAATATGAAAAAAATGTAAATTTTTTTTTTCTCTAAAATGTATAGTTTTCGAGAAAAAAAATATTTTACTAAATAAAAATTGTACGTAAATCAAGGTAACCATGATTTTTGCTATATTAAGCTAGCCATCAGTAAATCACCAAACAAAAAAGAGGGCCATGCTTTTTTCAAAGAATAAAAATTAAATTGTGTTTTAAAGACCACCAACAGCTAAGGTTATTTGGGCCTAGTCAAAGAATAAAAAAAAAAGAGTGTTTATTTTTTGCAAATATTTACTAGGTGGGAAGTATAGGACTGGTCATCAGTCGAATTTTTTCGTATCTGTTTAGCGGATCTTAAATACCTAGCTGTTTATTGACTGGTAACGTCATGGTCCATTATGTAACAATTTTCAGTGGTATAATGAAAAACAGTTACATAATGATCCATTTTCAGTGCTATAATGAAAAAAAGTTACATAATGAATCATTATGTAACTATAGACATTATTTCAAGTAAAGTCTAAAACCAGTAATGTGTTGAATAAAGTAGAGTGTGCAACGCATGTGCTAAATCTTTATGCGTCAGACGCGATGTTTTCAGCACTCGTATGCGGTTCGAGATGCACACTCGCCAAAACTCGTGTGCGCTCGCCTACTACTCGTGCTGAAAACATCGCGCCTAACTTTAAAAAATGTATTTAACACACTAAATACAAAATATACTATTATATTATGACTTATTATAGGTCGTTATAATGAGACAAAGTTTTTAGCTTCACTTAAAAAGCATACTTTTTATGATTATGGCATTTTTGTTTTTTTTTAATATAAACTGAGCTCCAAAAAAACCAGACACCTTGAAATAAGTTTAAAAAACACATAAACGTTTAATAATTTAACTATAGATTGGCATTAGGTTGAAGAACCTTTAGTTTTTGATACGGGCTGCACAATTTAGTTATTTAATAATGACAAATAAACAAAGATATAGTTAAATTATTAAATGTTTATGTGTTTTTTAAACATATTTCAAGGTGTCTGGTTTTTTTGGAGGTCAGTGTATATTAAGATACGTATAAATGTATGAAGACCGTCTTTAAGGAGGTATTCTAATTTTTCATGTCAAAAAATGTTTGTTTGGAAAATTCTTAGTTTGAGTTTGCGAATTTTCAAGCCTAAATTTTTAAAATTTTTGAGGCGTGGCACGCTGATAATTATCAAGACGTCTGGTAAGAAAGAGGACGGAGACCACTAAATAGGGTCGAATTGACCGTAAGGAAAATATGCAGTCGACTCAAATTGGTTCCACTTTACCGTTTCAGTATATTTATGAAGTTATGTAAGCATCTACCTAATTATATCCCTTTATAAATTATTATATTCGAGACTTTAAAAGCGTTATTCTCGAAAAAGAATTCCTGTTGCTTGTTAAAAGAATCTCAAAGAAACTTTTGAGCCAATTTACTAGAAATTTTATCTGCATGTAAAGTAAAATAATTGTTTTTTTAATTGTACCAAATTCACGAATATTAGGTTACGTTTTATAAATATTTTTAACTCGTGAAAACGTGTTTAATGAGGAAATCAATATCTTGAATATAAATATCATCATTGTTTCTAAGATTTCAATTAATTTCGTTTTTGGTAATATTCATCCAATAGTCACGTTGATAACAAATAAAATGTTTAATTTTTTGTTTCTAACCATATGTAGTGTATACAGGACTTTGAAAACTTATAATGACTATATTTGAGGAACCAAAAACAAATTATAAAATCGCTGGAAACAATTTCTATAATAGGTAGGGGGAACCAAAATTATGTAATAACTAACCTGTTTTAACTTACCCCCTCACCCCCAGCCACCCCAACTAAATAATATTAAATGGCAACCCCCTACTTGTGATATCTTATCTGGAAACTCTTAAAAAATGTTTTCAATGGTACCCTACAAAGTTACATTCGATGTAATAATAAAGGCCTAAAATGTTTAAGAGTTTATTACACATTTCAATGGTTTTATTTTGAAAAGCTGACAATTATTACATCAAATGTTAGCTTGTAGGGTACCATTCAAAAGCATTTTTTAAGAGCTTCCAGATAAGGTATCACAAGTAGGGGGTTGCCATTTAAGATTATTTAGTTGGGGTGGCTGGGGGTAAGTGAAAACAGGTTAGTTATTACATAATTTTGGTTCCCCCTCCCTATTATAGAAATTGTTTTCAGCGATTTTTTAAAAATTTTTTGCTTCCTCAGATATAGCCATTGTAAGTTTTCAAAGTGTCACCGTGTATATCCTGTTAACCATCAATTATAGAATTTTACGAGGAGTTACGAGCAAATAGGGCCCATAGTATAAAAATATATTAAAAAATTGATGTAATAAGTCTCAATAAAAATAAAACCATAACTGTAAAATTTCAATTGGAGTTTCTTAAAATATCTCAAAATATTATTTTGAATGAAATATTAAGTGGTCTATAGGTTACATAATTTTGGTTTGTTTTATCGAGAAAAAAATAAAAATTTTTGCGCAAATAATTAGCTTATTGTTATATATGTTGCAGTCAAAACTCTTAACCAGTCAAAAGTACTTTTGACCGTACGCTTTAGTCAATAATACTTTTGACTAAAATAACAGTTAAAAGTACTTTTGCCCAATGGAGCTGGTTAAAAGTACTTTTGACTAAGTAATTCCGTCAAAAGTGGTTTTGACTGGTTGTATCAGTCAAAACTCTTAAAAAGTTAAGGTGGTCGATAAAAATAACGACAAACAACTTTTATATTACTCATTATTAGTGGAGAACGTGCTGATATTAGAACAAAAATAAGTGACTACGAAAAGAAAGAACGCTTTTTGCAAAGAATTTTAGCGATAGAAGATATGAAAGATAGTCATGTGATGACAAAAGAAAAATTTGAAAAGTTTGCAATGGATGTGGAAGACGCGAAATTTGATGAAAAGAAAACACCATTACAGTACAGTAGACTAAAACGCTTTAACATCATTGAAGTTTGTGGTATAAAAAAATTAGTGACAAACACAGAACCTGTCAAATATTTTTTGCCGGCTGAGGAAATCTACGACATTATTGATGCTGCTCATATTTCTATAGGGCATGGTGGTCGCCATAGACTTAAGAATGAAACGGCAAAAAAGTACGCTAATGTTACAAAAGAAATGATTAATATATATTTATCAATGTGCGAAGTATGCCAAAGGAAGAAAAGCAAGAAAAGGAGGGGTCTGGTTTCGAAACGAATCCTGCACAGCCGCTTTTGACTGATGCTTTATTGCAGTTAAAACTACTTTTGACGAAGAGCGTCAGTCAAAAGTACTTTTAACCGCAAATTTGCAGTCAAAAGTACTAATAACCAATAATTTTCAGTCAAAACCACTTTTGACCAACCTGTTCAGTCAAATGTACTTTTGACTGATTTTGCTAGTCAATAGTACTTTTGACTGGTTAAGAGTTTTGACTGCAACATATACATTCATCTAATTCTAAAATTTAAGTTATATAGTTTAACTTAAAATCATTTTATACAATAATAATAAGTTACTATAATTTTGTCTGAAAATATGAGTAATTTTCTAATAAATAATTAATTTTTAACCATTCGCCAGAGTTTAAGAAACGTATTACTTGAGAAAATACTGACCTACATAATCTGTTTGATTCTAATTTTATCATCATTTCTTATATATTATTAAAGAGCTACGTTTGCGTCACTTCTTAAAAAGCTAAAGTTACGTTATATTTATAGCTCTAGTTAATAATAGTAGGTACCTACAATGTGTATGTGTGGGTGAATCGAGGTTTTTCTGCTATTCTTAACATAAATGGAAGTATCACAGAAGAAAAAAATGAAATTTCATACAAATATTCACTTTAAGATTTTTTTATAAAAAGTATTTATGCTACAATATCTGAAGGCCGTATCCTTTGTTCGTTTTTACTGGGGCTTAAGACACGTGCCTTACTGCGCAAATATCTGTAAATATAGAAGAGTCAGGGCGGCATGGCGTGGTAAAAAAATTAATTAGTCCAAACTTGATGTTTTTATTTTCAAATATTTCTCGAATTTAATAAGAAAAATAAGAAACACTAACGGATCAATGTCCACAAAATTTTAAAAACTCGTGTTGCAGTGCCAAACCCTGCCGAAAAATAGTGTATGTGCTAATACAGGTCTTGTGGCTTTATTATGTGAACTTAAGTTTGTTTTTAAACAAAATGAAAAATTTAACCCCTTAATACATTTTTAAGATAATATTTTTTTCCTGAATTTCAATATTATTATTATGCAACTTCTGTACCAAATTAAATATACCCTTCAGTAAGTAAATCACTATATTCGCAAACTAGTGTTTTCATAAAATTTGTAAGTCCGGTCCTGTCGGGCCGATTTCATTAAAATTTTAGCAGCACATTTTGATCTTTATTGAAAGGTTAAATTTCAATTTTGAAACAATTCTGAAATTTGTTTCGGTATTTTTGGGCCCAAAAACTTTTTTGAACCCCTAAAAACTACCCTTAAAATGGTTCGATCGGGCCCATTTTAAACAGGCGTCGTACGGTAATAAGTTCCAATGTGTGTACCAAATTTCGTTTAAATCGATTAAGTCTGTCGAGAGTTATCGTGCCCAACATACCGGGTGCTGATTTGCTTTGCTGGTAATAGGGATTTTACATGTAAAATCATGTTTATGAATTTTCCTGCTTCCCTATATATTTTGGTGAAAAAAACAAATACAAAATTTGTTCATAATTAAAAACTCTATCTGACACGTATGCTTGCAAATTACCAATATGCAACTTTTAATTACAAAATAATTATTAAGGAGCTGTGAGTTTAAATTAAAAATATTTTATCCGAATAGCCATGACAAACAAAATCATGAATATTCGGATAAAATATTTTTAAATTAAATTTAACTAGCCATTACCCGTGGCTTCGCCCACGTATTTTACGATTTATAATTTATTATCCCCCCCGCGAGAAACGACGCCGGGCTGATAGTGTTTATTCGCTCGAATTTTATAATACATAACTCACTCGCTTCGCTCGTTCGCTCGGATTTTATTAATACATTACTCACTCGTTCGCTTGAATATTATTAATATATTACTCACTCGTCTCGCTCGTTCGCTTGAATATTATTAATACATTACTCACTTGTAAAGAGCCACTAAAAATTTTAATACAGTCAGATTTCGAAGAACGCTTTTAATAATTTGTACAAAGTGTAAGAAAATGTTTAAGAGATTGTTACTATTAAAAGAAGTATACATACCTATATTCGTATATTGTCATTTGATGTTAAATATCGTGGCTTTTTGATTATAAAAATACAAGTATTTTTTTAAAAACAAGTTTTTATTAAAATGCACTGAAAAGAAAAAAGTAGTATTTAATTTAGGTCAATAATTATAAAAACATGGTCATATAACCGCCATGATAGTTTATTACGGTCACGACGCACGCTTGTTGTTTTTTTCTTTTTAGTACAATTTAATAAAAGTTTTCTTTAAAAATAGTTTTTGATACCTATTTTATTTTTAAATTTTTAGTCATTATATAATTTATACATCTATATACAGAGTGAGTTCGACCACCCGTATCAGTCGTTTTTTTCGAAAACGGTTAGTCGTAGAGAGTTGTGTCAAAAATTTGTATTATAAAACCCCTAATAAAGAATAGAATGGTGATAAATTTTTTTCCGGGAAGGTCGGCTTCCCTATTAGTTTGCTCCAGAATGTCCAGAACTCCGGAATTATAAATGTAACGATAGGTCGAAAGTGGTATTGTTGAAAAGATCTTTAAAAAATAAGCAAGTTTTGTAGGAAATTTTTTTTTATTACTGCCACCCCTGTTAAGTAATATTTGTTTGAAATTACTAAATTAAAATGTCATAATAACGAACTTTTTAAAAGTCCGCATTTAAAATCTAGTTACCTATCTATCGATCATTAAATACTGAAGAAGTACACTCACAGTATAACCAGAAGAGCTCAGTAGTATGTATTAAAGAGTAAATGGAAGACAGTTTGAACACTTGTGACAATGTCTAAGGTTGCTAGATTTTTAATGCCGACTTCGATCATTATTATGAAATTTTGATTTAATAATTTCAAACGATTGTTACTTAACAGGAGTGGCAGTGATTAAATAATTTTTCCTACAAAACTTGCTTATTTTTTAACGAGCTTTTCAAAAGCACCACTTTCAACCTATCGTGCTTTCTAAAATTCCGGAGTTTTGAACATATAATAATTTATATTTATACTTATAGAAATTTACAGGGGTGGCAGTAATAAAAAAAATTTTCCTACAAAACTTGCTTATTTTTTAAAGATCTTTTCAACAATACCACTTTTGACCTATCGTTACATTTATAATTCCGGAGTTCTGGACATTCTGGAGCAAACTAATAGGGAAGCCGACCTTCCCGGAAAAAAAAATTATCACCATTCGATTCTTTATTAAGGCTTTTATAATACAAATTTTTGACACAACTCTCTACGACTAACCGTTTTCGAAAAAAACGACTGATACGGGTGGTCGAACTCACCCTGTATATAAAACAGTTCCGTTACTGACTGACAGACAACGCCCAGGTCAAACCGCTGAAGATATAAACTTGAAATTTAGACAGTAGGTTCGTTTTGTGACGTAGGCACCCACTAAGAAAGGATTGTTTGAAATTCAACCCCTAAGGGGGTTAAATAGGGGATGAAAGTTTGTATGGAAATTCGTCATTTTTGAAGTTATAGAAGCATGAAATTTTGCACAGGAGTTTCTTATATAACGTAGGTGAGCACTAAGAAAGTTTTTTTGAAAATTCATCCCCTAAGGGGGCTAAAAAGGGGATGAAAGTTTGTATGGAAGTTCGTCATTTTTGAAGTTAGAAGCATGACATTTTGCACAGGAGTTCCTTATATTACGTAGGTGAGCAATAATGTATTAATAAAATTCGAGCGAACGAGCGAAGCGAGAGAGTAATGTATTATTAATATTCGAGCGAACGAGCGAAGCGAGTGAATAATGTATTAATAAAATTCGAGCGAATAAACACCACCAGCCCGACTTCGCTTCGCAGGAGAAGAATTTCTCGCGGGGGGGGGGGATAATAAATCATAAATCGAAAAATACGTGGGCGAAGCCACGGGTAACGGCTAGTATTATATAAAAGAAGACTTGTAAAAACGACTGGAGACACGTTCTCCCACCACCAACACAGGGACTTTCCAAAATATCATAATCTTGTATTGCGATTGGAACTACATAAATGGATGAAAAATTTCAAGTCAATTGGATATGTAGAAATTGATCAAAAACACAATACCCTCCTTTGCTTCGCAGTCGGGTAAGAAGTGTTACAACGTTACACCCTTACAGAAAAGTGAAATTTAATAATAGCTTGTAAAAATTAAACTGAATTCGTAATATTATTGTTGAAATGCGGTGGAAGCAAAAGGATTATATTTCTAACTAGCGGCCCCGTCCGGTTTCGCCCGGGTGTTAAGAAAGCCCGGGTGGAATACACTAGTCACTCGCTTCGCTCGTTCGCTATATGTTTACACCTTCCGTGCAAAATTATCTAACTGATTGTGAAAACCGCATCAAAGTCCGTTGCGTGGTTTAGGAATTACATTACATACTCGCTTCGCTTTTTCGCTATATATTATATAAACCTTCCGTGAAAAATTATCTAACTGATGGTGAAAACCGCATCAAAATCCGTTGCGTGGTTTAGGAGGAGTTAGTGGTTAAACAGACAGACAGACCGACAGACAGACGCGGAAAGCGACTTCATTTTATACTATGTAAAGATAAAGAAGATGCTTTGTTAATTATTCATCTAAAGATTTAAAAAGCAAACAAATAGACATCAAATTTTGCACGTATATTATTATGATTATTATAGAAAAATTAAATATTTTGGTCTGCTGTAAAATACTGCTGTAAAATACTGTAAAAAACTGATTTAATAGTCGTTAGTCTGCGGTGGAAGGAAAGGTGTTAAAAATGTAACACATTTTCTTCTACCATATACGAGAACTATGATTTATATTTTAATTTACAATTAAAAAAGAAACGTTTTATTGTTTATGGGCCATTTTGGGTAGCTTTCTAATAGAACAACAAAGTTCACGATTTTCTTTAAAAAATTTTAACGAAACATTTTCAGTTTACTCCTCTGTTAGATAATATTCGTCATTGTCAGGGACAATTAATTTGTGATTATTTCATGCAACAGATATTTTTTCTGTTTGACGGTTGTCATGAAATACTAAGAGGAATATATTTAAATGTTAGTTTCTAATCTTCCTGTAAGGTGGCTATCCTGGGATACGGAAAACAATTTTTTTAAATAACTTTTTTAAGATTTGTGACCATTTTCAATAGCATATTTAACATTGAAAATAATTTCGCAGTTATAAACTTGAGTTTGTAACAACAATTTTTCAAAGTTTTTAAAAATAAATCAAATGAAAATCACAAAAAATAAATTAAAACGAAGCTTTGTTATTATATTAGGTGAATTGTTTATTTTGTTTGCTTTAATATTTCATAAAAGATGATTTAAATTCTCATAATAAAATTACAAGAAATTTAATTAGCAATATGAAATATGCTGAAAACAAACAAATGAAAAAAGCTAAACAGTGTTGACACTTCAAACTGTGAGCATGCGCTTTTTTTAGATTTACAGTCCTATCTAGGTCAAAAGTTAGTGAATAACATCTTCAATATTATCGATCTCGTTTCCTTGCGGAGAATCTCTGTATTACAACTGCAATACCGGTAAACTAGATAGCTTCACTTTGTAAGCTGTATAGCTTTCACAGTTTCGCATTGTTTGCCGACAGATGGAACTTAGTACCAAATATGAAAGCTTTAGTTTTCATTGTATGCTTTATTTAATAACAGAAAGTTTTATACTGAAAGAAATAATATTATTACATTTTATTTATACATTTCTTTTTATTTCTGTGTTTTTACTGTCAGCAGTCAGATACATTATTTTTTATATCAATGTTATGTCAAATAAAAGCCAATTTTCTTGTTTATGTGTGAGGATATACAATAATATTTTGCAATAACATTTCCGTTTTGGATTTTGTTTTAATTGGCTGTATTGACATAAATGTATATCTATATTTATGTTATTGTTGGATTTATTAAAGTGTTGTCAAAAAACGTTAACCATGAGCTGTTATATCTATATAAGAACATAACAAAGTATACGTACTAGTCTTGTCGAGTTTTTTGGGCTATTAGGCCAAAAAACTCAACGCGTATTAACGTAAATATGACCTGAAAGAAATTTTTTCAAAATCGGTCCAGCCGTTCTTTTTTCTTAACCAAATAGACTTCAAAAAAAGTAAATTGTACACAATATCTCGCGAATAAAAAATTATAGCGTCTTCGTAAGGGTGTCAATCAAAACGTGTTAACGTCATTTTTATCCGAAAGAAATTTTATCAAAATCGGCCCAACCGTTTTTTTGTTTAAAGAATAAAAATTAATGTATTTTTCAATTATATGAAATTAAAAAAATTAATAAAGACTAAAAAGTAAAAAATAAATTAATTAAAAAAAACTTAAAAACAATGGTTTTCTTTTAAATCAAAATGCACTAAAAAGTAGAAAATCATTTTTTTTTTCAGTTAAAAAGAAAACCATTGGGCAAAAATGTATAGACAAAGTAATATTTGATGAGCGCCCAATGGTTTTCTTTTTAACTGAAAAAAAAAATATTTTCTACTTTTTAGTGCATTTTGATTTAAAAGAACCATCATGTTTTTAAAAAGTTTTCTGTTAATTTTACATATAGATTATTGTCATATTATAATTTGTAATACTAAAGAAAACATAATGTTATTTAAAATCCATTATTTCTTATTTTAATGATAATATAAAAGAAATTAGAAAATAGACCCTTGCAAATTATTATACCATACCGACCCACAAGTGGGGAATAGTTAATTTAGATCAAAATTGACTTTCCACAATTTTACATTTTTTTAATTTTGAGGTCCCCCGAGTCCAAAAAATATATTTTTGGAAAAAGTCTGTTTGTCTGTGAGCACGATATAGGTCAAACGGCTAAGAGGACTGAAACCAAATTTTGGTAGGATGTAATGAGGAAGAGCCCTCTTGTTTTTGGAACGGCGCAAAAAAGTTTTGTAAAAAATATTTTGAAAATAAAAAAAATTACCTGTTCTTTTGTTCTGAAGTAATCTGTCAAAAAGAAATTATTTAGCTGACAAGCATGGTTTAATATTAAACATAGTATATGAGTTAATTGTGGACAACAATATAATAATTAAATCAACAGGGAAATTCAGTCCATAAGCGTTCACGTATATCCTATAACAATCGTTTGACGTTTAACATCATGATGGCGTAATCTGCCGATTGCATTGTTAAGAAATTTTTGACTACCTATTGGTACGTGAACGCTTGTGGACTGAATTTCTCTGTTGATTTAATTATTATAAGCATGGTTTAGTTAATTTTCACATGTGAAACCATAATATGTATTATAACCATCGAAACGAAAAGCAAATAGTATAATGTAAATGTTTATCATAATAGAGGTTAACGGATATGTTGACAACAACAAACAATATTAAACTATTGTTGAAAATACGACGTTCGTCTTTTATTAAGACTTTATCAAGCAACTGAAAAATAATTATAATACACATTATATAAACGATAAAATAACATACAAAAGGTATAAAAGGGTATAAAAAATATGACAAATACCTCAACGTTGTCAAATTGATAATATTATTAAAATTCGCACATGTTTCATATGATGATAATAACATAATTACAAAGCAGCAACAAAAAATTAAAAAATTATTTTGAATGAGTTGCAAATAGGGAATGCAAACTCGTTCTCGCTAGATCTCGGCTATTTTTTACGTGATTAATCTCGGACGAGAATCGGACGAGATCTCGCGAGATTGCACTGCAACATATTTCGTATGTTTTTCGGAGCGCGGTTGCGCGCGAACTGACCTAACTAGTAACTAGTATTACTACTAGTAATACTACTGAAGGCTGATTATTTATTATAAGTTATAACGTTCATAACTTCATGCTACTTCTAAAAAAAATTAAGAGATAAGTACTTACTTACTACTTTGTTGTTGTCCTAAATGGTTTTTATAATAAATGCCTTAACATTTTCTTTAATTTTTTCCATTATTTTCTATTTTTTAAGGAAATTAGTAACATAATTGTTAATCTTGCGAGATCTCGAAATTGTCGAGATTTTGCGAGACCGACTTTCCTAATCTGTCGACTTACTCAAAATCTCGCGAGATTGCATTCCCTAGTTGCAAATAATATGCACTAATTTAATGACAAATATTTATTACTAGCCGCTATTCGTGTCATCTCACGCGGTTACAGAAAGGTTCTTTTATTTATTATAATATTATGCCGATTTCAATATTTCTTAAGTTGGAATGGTCCCGTCGTTCATTTGTCTGAACTAAAACTGATAAAGATGGGCTGAGTTTATATTTTTTATAAATAATAAGGAATTACATAAACATGTTTTTTTACGTTTTTAATTAGTTCTAAGATTGAAAATAGATTTTTTTTTCGGGAATCAATCGGCTATTCATCTGATTTTTAGGGTACCGATAAAGTGTTATAGATATTTATTTAATTTTTCAGGTAGGTATTTTTTCTGTAATTTTGTTGTTAGGTAGATATTTTTATATCTATATTAATATCAAAATACCTAATAGGGTAATATAAAAAATACCCTCCTTAAAAGTTAAATAAATAAATCACACTGTACAGTGTACATGTTGTTCAAGCCTAATACGTCTGACAAAGTGTATATTTTTAGCATAAAGTCGTAAAAATTAGACTAAATACGTTTTAAGACGCTTAGTAAGGCTAGGGTTTTTTTACTAACAGTTCATTTTAATTACTAGCGTCTCCAACTGAGCTTAAATGCGTTGTTTTTTTCTGGATCTAAGTAAATAAACGGAACATAGTCCTTGTTTGTTTGAACCCAACATCTGTACACTGAACAGTGTACCCTGTTGTGTACATGTCACAGACTTATATGTCCTTCAACAAATTTTTACAACTAGTGTTTTAGGTTCGATAATTTTGATAATTTATTTAAAATTGTATAATGTTGTTAATATTTTTTTCTAAATTCGGATAGGTACTTGCCCATTTTATATGCATAGTTTCGGCTGAATCACTAGGTAATTTTTGTTTGGCATTTTTTTAGACCCATAACATTTTGAAATGAACCCGACACTATATATTTTTGACAAACAAATAATGAAAAATATTAGCAAACGGCTTCTTTTTTTAGGCTGTATACATAACACAACAAAAACAGATGCTATTTACTTGATTTTATACTTTGTGTAAATATTTTTAATTTGCTGTATTTTTTCTAATAAAAACAATAAATTAAAGCTTAATCTTTTAGATGTTAGCTTCAAATATATCATATAATGCTAAGGTATCTATAATGTAGTAGTATTCCATCTAGGTATTTTTTAAGATTTTTAGTATTGTAGTACTATAGTGTTTCACGCTATGACGTCAGCAGCAAGTCATTAGCGTGATTAGAGATGTATGACGTATGTACTTTAAAATGCACAACATGTACATAGTCGCAGTAAAGGTCAAATGTCATGATGACTGCGACGCATCTTCATGTAGGGGTCAACTTGACTGTGACTGTTTGATTTTCTGGATTATAATAATAAACAATTTATTTATAAGATTGCATATACAGAATTAAAAGCGTCAAAGTTTCTACATCACAGGTGGTATTCATTAATACTATAAAAAGCACGTTCCAGCAGATAGCTTTTTAACAATTTTTGGAATTCATTTACATGGGCAGCTGATTTTATATTATCAGGCAGCTTATTGAAAATGGTAACACCTTGGTATGCTGGGGATTTTTTACTTACGTTTAAAACTGTAGGGCACTCTTAAGGTGTTTTTTTGATGAGAAATTATGTCGTGGATATCAGAACCAAGATCATATTTATGCCGATTATTATAAACATATGCATAATTAGGTGTCCAGCACGGCTTCGCTCGTATAGACTTAGTTTTGTTATCTCAAAACTTCCATTCAATAAGTTATTATTGCGGGATCCACTCACTTTGTTCGTTCAATCGAGTTAATATCATACTGTAGCGATGCGACAGCTTGAAATTCTTGCAATAGGTAATTATATTAATATTTAATATTTTGACTGTACCTATTTGTCATAATATGGCACAAACACTATTGGCGTCGGTCGGATGGCGGGACCTAGGAGTCGGACCAAAATTTTTTGACGTTTCACATCATTCTGAATAATTGGGCACCATTTTTGAAAATGTTTATACAGTGCGTTTGATTTCAACCAACATATTATTGACTTTACATGTTAAATTTCTCCATTTGAATTACATTGAATTCAAGTCAAGTCAAATAGTAAGCTTTGGATATAAAAACCGTGGCAATTGTCTTATAAACATAATAATTATTTTTAATAAAATTAAGGAAAATCGCAGGATAGTGGACAAATATTTGATTTATTAAATTAAATGTACATTTAATTTAATAAATCAAATATTTGTCCACTATCCTGCGATTTTCCTTAATTTTATTATAATCACGATGGACACGATTTCTAATATAAATTATTTTTAATAGTCAATCGTTTCTATGGAAAATTGTTTAAAAAATTCACTGTAGGTACTATTTTTTCTATGTAATCCAACACATTTTTACATTATTTAGGTGTTATGGCTCATAGCCTACTACAAAATTGTAATTCTTCTCAATGTTATTTTCTCTATGTTCGGTAAAACCGTTTACACATAGTACCTATATGAATGTCGCACCTTGTAATTCTTGAATAAATTACTTGTATGCTCGAAAATGTTTTATTGTCATTAGAATTAAGAGCTCCGTCTAACTTTAATAATGCCATTGGATTTTTGTCCAGCACTTAAAACGGCTTTACAATATTTATTTATTGTATTTGAATAATAAAATATGCAATATTTAATGTAAACTTCATTCATAAAAACCAGATACACAGAAAACAAATAGGTACATATTCCATATTATGCTTATAAAATTCAATATTTGATAAACTATTTATTCAGTATTTTCAGGAACATCAGTCTTCGTAATTTAATATCAGGCGTTTTGTTTGAAAACGCGACGAGACTAGTCAATTTCGGTTCAAAATCTTTATTTTTTATTTTTCTTTTTAGTGGTGAAAATATATACAGGACTTAAGGCTATGAAGACTACTATATTCAGTCGTTATCTCTTTTAACCCGACTACGGCGAAGACAAAAGTGGGGTAATGTTTTTCATGTGTCTGTAACATGCGAATGTTATGTTTACGTATTAGCTTCGAAAGCCTAGCTAGTGACAATTTTTTGGAGTTATTTATTCAAGGCCTTATTTTTGTGAAGATGCTGAGGGAGGCATATTAAAGTGCCCTGAGTAAGGGATAGCGGTATGGGAGGGATGCAGACTGCCCCCAACACGTAACAAAAAAAATGGTCACAATTATTATTGCTTCAAAGCTGAAACTGTTTGTTTTCAAAATTTCTATAGCGGCGGTGATTTAAAAGTGTTTATACGTTAGAAGTTCTTCTTAAAATTCAAATTATTTTATTCCTCAAATAAAATATACAAATTCATATAATAATTATACAAAAAAGGATTTCCTGCCCAACTAATAATACTATTAGAGATACAATAAATTAGTGTATTTAGCCGAGCGTGTAGCAGTGTTGTTGTTTACATGGCGTTGCTATGGTTCTTCTATTACAAGTCCCCAGTTCCCGGGTTCTAGCCCGAAAGCTGGTAAAAGTGTCGATTGGATTTTCAATTTATTATTAAAAAAAATAAATAATAATAATGAATTGAAAAAATGAATTGGTGCTAGGCCCAAATAACCTTAGATGTTGGTGGTCTTTAAAACACAATTTCTCAATTTCAATTATTGTATTTTATTTTATCAAATAGTAAATGTGATATTAAAAACGGTATTATTTGATATTTTAGTATCTATATAATATACCCTGATCTATTGTGGATACGATTTGCAAAATTTAATAGTCTATTTTGAAAATCAAAATCTTCATAAGTAATGGTACTATATTAAATATTTCAGTTCGGTAAAATAATGGATCCGTGTTTTAAATTTTGATTTTTTTTTAACAAGCCACCTCTGACAGTGCAGAAATATATGCTCTTTGCGTCGTCTTTTTAACTCAATGTGAGCACAGCAGTAAAGTTTTATGCTGAAATTGAGTTATCTTATTGTAGAATGTAGGTACTGCTCTATGTCTCAATACGAAATCGATAGGTCGACTAAAGTTCGGTGGCTTTGAGAGAGGAGAGAGAGAAAATGTAAGAGAAATGAAAAGAATAAGCTTTATACTGCACGATCAGGATGAAAATGCCCTTGTTCGTTTAATCATCGACTGTGTGTGTTATCAGAAAAATAGGTATAACAATTTTTTTGAGGAATAAAATATCACCGTTGATTCATGATTTTTTATTAAGTATACAGCGTGTCCCAAAAAGAATGGGACGTAAAGTAACAGCTGATTCCTTACAAAAAAATATTGCGATAGACCCCAACTTGTCTATTCCGAAAGTTGATATTAAAAGAGATAGAGGGTGTCAAAGTTTAATTTTTGTTTTTGATTTTCTTAAATAACTTTTAAAATAATTTAGGCATTTTAATGACATTTGGCATATGGGGATTTTTTGACATGGGAAATTCAAATCTGACCTTAGTATGGCTCTTACTTGTAGGGGGCGCCACTTACACACCTTTTCACTCATTCAAATAGTCATAACTTTTTTGTACGCACTCGTACTATTTTTTTAAATTAAAAAATTGATTTTTTCGTCATTTTTACGTAAAAAAGATATACTTTGTAAAAGTGGCTAGGAGTAACTTTTTTCAAGATATTTGCACTTAAAGTAATCGATGCAATGTGGTTTTAAATGGCAAATTTTGAAATTGAACATAGGTGGCTTTGAAAAATGTGTTGAAGGTCATGGTTGTCATTTTGAAAACCTTCTACAATAAAATAAATGTTTTTGATTCGCTATTTAAAATAAAATATTAATTAAAATAAGAAGTATTATTATTTAACTAAAATTTGCCATTTAAAACCACATTGCATCGATTACTTTAAGTGCAAATATCTTGACAAAGGTTACTCCTAGCCACTTTTGAAAAGTATACCTTTTTTACGTAAAAATGACGGAAAAATTATTTTGTTAATTCAAAAAAATAGTACGAGTGCGTACAAAAAAGTTATGACTATTTGAATGAGTGAAAAGGTGTGTAAGTGGCGCCCCCTACAAGTAAGAGCCATACCAAGGTCAGATTTGAATTTCTCATGTCAAAAAATCCCCATATACCAAATTTCATTACAATGCCTAAATCATTTTAAAAGTTATTTAAGAAAATCAAAAATAAAAATTAAACTTTGACGTATCTCTTTTAATATCAACTTTCGGAATAGACAAGTTGGGGTCTATCGTAATATTTTTTTTTAAGGAATTAGCTGTTACTTTATGTCCCATTCTTTTTGGGACACTCTGTATATACCTATTATAATCCAAGATCAGAGCAATTTATAAAATCTGCACGTAAAAAAAATTGAATATTATTGTAAAAATACATTTCACAGTCGCTTAGATTTATAAAAAGTAATAATTATCTTATTGGCACCGTGCGTTACTGCAGCGCCAACTGTATGAACTAAAGGGCGATATTTGAGGTATATTGACAATATATCTTTATGGGACTTCGCAATTCAAATTTTTGATTTTTGGTTTTAACAAAATTTTATGCATCTATAAAACAAGTGAAAGGTTTCATTTTTTTTTTATTCAACACCTATAAGGGGTCAAAACGGGGTGTATTGCACAGTTTAAACCACTGAAGATAGAAACGTGAAATTTAGAAGTTATGTTCCTTGCAAAGTGTAGAGGCGTACTAAGAAAGGATTTTTCGAAAATCAATCCTTCGGGGATGAAATGGGGTAAAAATGTTTAATTTCGTCCCCTAAGGATTGATTTTCGAAAAATTCTTTCTTAATACGCTTCTACACCCTGCAAGGAACATAACTTCCAAATTTCACGTTTCTATCTTCTGTGGTCTGAACTGTACAATACACCCCCTTTTGACCCCTTAGGGGTTGAATTTAAAAAATGCTCGCACACGGGTTTGCTTATTTTTAAATAAGAGGTAGTATGTTGAATTCAATACCTCTCACCTTAACGATACGTGAGAATATGAAATTACTCTACACCCCCTTTTGACCCCCTTAGGGGTTGATTTTCGTAAAATCCCTTCTTAGCGGCTATTTTTGTCACAAAAGGAACCTCTTGTCCAAATTTCACGTTTCTATCTTCAATGGTTTTTTCTCTGAATATACAGACCTACGGACGACCCCTGAGTCCAGGGGTGGAGATAGAATAAAATTCTGGTCCAGAAAGGTTGCCTTGTGTCTGCCGAATCGAACGGTATCCTCATTTTTGTTCTCGGACGATTTCTTCCAGAGATATAGACTGTTTTTTGAAAAAATGCAATAATTTGCCCCTGAACAGTAGGCAAGCAGCTCCTGCACGTCCTACCGGGGGGGGGGAGCACCACTTCTTAAATGTTACCTATAGATATGTACTTGAACCGTGCGAAGTTTTGTCCCAGCAGGAGTCTTTACTCCTGAAGTTTAGTCTTATCCACAGAGTTACGTCAAAGAATACTTAGTATTTATTATAACCTAACATAAAACGCATAATGTCTGAAAAATCCGTAGAAAGCAAATAAAGCAAGCGTGAGCGTAGCATTGAGAGGTATTGGCGAGAGAGAAAGATGCATGCTAGGTGGCGCAAATCAGACAAAGAAGAAGAAATTTTATAGAGAATATACTCTCGGCCGTTTTCGATTTCTTTTTGTTCGGATTTCGTAATGATGTGCATTTGGTCATTATTTACAGAAAATATCAAAACTAGACAGAGGGAAGTTTCAGGAATGGCCTGCAGGATCAACCGTTTTTTTCGAAAACTCCCCTATTTCTGCCCCCAGAGAGAAAATCAAAGAAAAATTACACACTACAGGACGCAAAATTATACTACTGACTCCGACGAAACTTCAGGCCAAAAGTGTTTTTATTTATCTTTCTCCCGTCCAATAATTTTCAAATTTTCCTCTGTTGAAAAAAAATAATATCAAATCTAGGTACCTATATAATTTATCACCTCGGTAATGAGTATTCGAGCAAATCCTCGCCAAATTACTTGATCGAAACATAATTAAATAATAAAAATAAGGTTTTTAAACATAATGTTAATAAAATAATGAACCAATTAGATATTAAAATTTTTAAAAAAATATTAATTGTTTAATTTTTTCTAATAATTTAACATAAATAATATTGAAAAACGAAATGAAAATTTTTTTTAAAGCCATAGATAAATAACTAAAAATTAATTAAAATCCATGTGTTGAGTCGCATCCATGTTGATTTAATATTAATAATAATAAATTCTCGGGAACTTGGATAAAAATAAGTTGATGCTAAATTTTCAAAATTTGCAACGTTTCGTTGGTTTATTTTCCAACTTCTTCAGGCAATCTACAGAAATACAATTAATTAAATGACAGTTGCATTACATAAAACGATAATTATCATAAGTTATAACATAAAAAGTCAAATAAAATTACTATATTTACATTTGAGGTTAGCATCCTCGTTGAAGTATTTTGGTTCATACTACTACCAAGTCTTTAAAAATAATATTATTTATCTGGTCTAATATTATTTTTTAAGACTTGATAGTAGTATGAATCAAAATATTTCAACGAGGATGCTAACCTCAAATGTAAATATAGTAATTTTATTTGACTTTTTATGTTATAATTTATGATAATTATCGTTTTATGTAATGCAACTGTCATTTAATTAATTGTATTTCTGTAGATTGCCTGAAGAAGTTGGAAAATAAACCAACGAAACGTTGCAAATTTTGAAAATTTAGCATCAACTTATTTTTATCCAAGTTCCCGAGAATTTATTATTATTAATATTAATTAAAATGTATAAAAATTTAAAAAATATCACGTGACTTCAAAACGCGCCAGGAATGTTTGTGACGTCGTTATGTTAAAATTTGTTTGCGTTTATTGGTATTTGTGTATATGTATTACACATACTATCAAAAATAATACATTTTTAACTTGGTAACCATGGATACAAAGACCATTGGTAACATAATGACGTCACACGCGATCGGATTTTTTCGGCGCGTCATCGGAACTGAATTTAGAAATTATTTTTTATTTAAATATAACTTTTTAATTAGTAAGCAAAAAAATTAAATAAAAACAGTTTTGCTATAAAACTTGTATGTGGTCTTTCCATTTAAGTAAAAAAAAAATTCATTCAAAAACCCAATTAATGTAAGTCAAAAATAATGATTCAACATATAAGTATACAGTATGTTTCGTAAAAAACGCCTCAAGCTATAACTCCGTTATTTATTGTTTAATTTAAAAAACAAGAAATATAAGAAATCATTCTAGAAGTACTACAAAATGGCCCTAATTTTCATTTTTTCAATATCAAATTTAGTGTCAAACGATACTCAACTTTTTTGTTTTACGTGCCCGCATATATTTTTTAGGCGCGATCTTAGCGAAGCTAGAAGCGCCTATATACACTCGCTTTGTCTGTACGTCTGTGAATCTGTGAATCTGTGAATCTGTCAATCTGTCAATCTGTAACGGATTTTTTGTATCAGTCGTACAGCCCAAACGGGTTAACCGATTTTAAAAAACTTTTTTTTGTTCGATTCCTCTCGGGGTCTATTTGATCCTAACGTCGCCCGATTTTTGAATTTTGGCCCCAGAGGGGAGCAAATTAGAAAAAACGGTGTTTTTTGCTTATAGTTTGCTCAGTTTAAGTCAGATCGATTCGAAACCTGTCTTAAACGAAAGAGCAGAAAATTTTAGATAGATTTCATGTATAATATTGTGTCAAAACAGTTTTTTTATACAGATTTATATGATTATTAAACTAAATAAATGCGACTTTATCTAATAAATCGCGAACTTGTTTCGGTTGTCCTTGTCTGTTGCACAGTGTGATATGGATATTGGAAAATAGCGTATGCTCTGTCTTATATTGCATTATTTCAATATAGTTATTCAATTTTTTGACTGCTGATGTTTGAATTTAAGTTTAAAAACCCTGGCCTACTGAGTTAAAATGTGTAACTAATTATTGACGTCGATCGGATCGGACCAAAATTTCTCGACGTTCATCATACCTTCCCGAACAATTTGACTTTCTCTGTCTCTATGTCCCTTTGTACGCTTATAACTCGAGAACCACTGATCCGATTTACATGATTTTTTTTTCAAGTAAATAACTTCTTATGCGACTGCGAGTTTTAAAATATTCTGGCATCACGCAAAAGCAACCGAACTGATTCTCAAATAAAAACGTATGTTCTGGCATCACGCAAAAATAAGTAGGTAGTAGATGCTTTGTTTTTTAAACGGTGGTTTTATTTAACTTGATCCCGTATATTTGTTACAAATCTTGCGATCGATTGAGTTGAAATTTTGCACACATGTGTAGCTCCGGTGACAATACAATATTATGGTAACTAACTGACCGGGCCGGTCAGTTAGTTACCATAATATTGTATTCGTATTTCGTCCGGGTGTAAATCGTACTTCTGAATTTTCACCCACTTCCCGTGATCCGATTGAGTTGAAATTTTGCACACATATGTAGCTCCGGTGACAATACAATATTATGGTAACTAGCTGACCGGCCCGGCTTTCGTCCGGGTGTAAATCGTACTTTTGAATTTTCACCCACTTCCTATGATCCGATTGAGTTGAAATTTTGCACACATGTGTAGCTCCGGTGACAATACAATATTATGGTAACTAGCTGACCGGCCCGGCTTTCGTCCGGGTGTAAATCGTACTTTTGAATTTTTACCCACTTCCCATGATCCGATTGAGTTGAAATTTTGCACACATGTGTAGCTCCGGTGACAATACAATATTATGGTAACCAGCTGACCGGCCCGAGTTTCGTCCGGGTGCAAATCGTACTTTTGAATTTTCACAGGCAAAAGGTCTTTCTCCGGTAACGTTTCGGATAAATGTAATAAAATCAGACTAAGGAAATAAAGCACACTAAAAATTATTAGATCCTTTTGAAAATTAATATTTGAGAGTTTTATAGGACACAAAAAAATAAAATGACGTCAGATTTCAAAATGGCGGCCGTATGTACTTTTTTGTAAAAAATATCCGATCATTTTGAAAATTGATATTTGAGAGTTTCATAGGTCACAAAAAAATAAAATGACGTCAGATTTCAAAATGGCGGCCATATATACTTTTTTGTAAAAATTATCCGATCATTTTGAAAATTGATATTTGAGAGTTTCATAGGTCACAAAAAAATAAAATGACGTCAGATTTCAAAATGGCGGCCATATATACTTTTTTGTAAAAATTATCCGATCCTTTTGAAAATCAGTATTTGAAAGTTTCATAGGACATAAAAAAATAAAATGGCGTCAGATTTCAAAATGGCGATTAAATAATAACTTTTTAATTGTATTATTTATATCTTTGATAAATTCGGTTTTATATACAATGCGTAAAAAGCATAGCTTCTGTCGGGACATCATGACTTTTTTATTTAGCCGGTTCCGAGTAACGCTTAATAGTCAACCGTTGCTATGGAAAATTGTTTAAAAAATTCACTGTACTATTTTTTCTATGTAATCCAATACATATTTATATTAGGTCTTATGGCTCATAGCCTACTACAAAATTATAAATCTTCTCAGTGTTATTTTCCCCATGTTCAATAAAACCGTTTACATACAGTACCTACATGAATATCGCGCCTTGTAATTCTTGAATTACTTGTATGCTCCAAAATTTTTTAATTTAGTCTGATAAGGAATTTTTTTCTAAACACAACGATGTGTAACAAGTTTACTTTGGTGAAGAAAATGATGGCGCGATTAATGATAGAAGCGTGTGACTTGGGGCACATATACTACATTCTTACACCTATCTGCCGTACGTATTCAGAAAAAAATTCTCTAACAGACTAAAATATAAAGACAAATATATGCGGGCATTTAAAAAAATGTTTAGTATCATTTATAGACATTATTAAAGCTGATGTTGAAAAAAATTAAAATTAAAAATAATTTTACCTTATGCAGTAGTTGACCGCCAACAATTTTTTATGCCAATTTTCTTCATTTTTATAATCAACGAAATTTTGAATAAATGCAGGATTTTGTAGAAATCTGCATAAACAATGAAAATTATAATCAATGTGGAAAGCGTATACTACTTAGCCCTTTCTTTAATCTTATAACTCTTATCCCAATCGATTTTGCGTAACAAATTTACTATCATAAATAATATAATAATGATATCATCCCGAAATCATGATTTCAAATTGCAATGTATTTGGGCATAGTAAACAAGCTATGAATATTAATAACAACGGGGATTAATGTACGTCAAATGTTGGCGGTAAATCACGGATGTTGGTGAGACTGTTGGGATACCGGAAACACCCTTAGTGTTAAGCTATCAAGTTGAAAGATATATGAATTTATGTCTGGTTATGATAGAAATGTCCGAAAATGTTCTCAAATTTCATTAACTGTTAATCTGTTTTACTACCTATCCTTAGCTACATAATTAATAAAAATGTAACTAGTTTTTATATAGTCAGCTCTCCCTAAGAGCACGCTCAACAGGAATTTACAAAATTTACTATTTTTGGGAATACAAGTACGGAAAGTTTTGCAACGTTCACTAGTTCGTTCCATGATCCACCAATTTTTATTAAATTAGCCTTAAAATATGTCTTAATGTTTAAACAGTGTACCCTTAAAACAAAATAAAATTGTTATTTGTAAAGTCGCATTTTTTATTGAGAAAACAAAGATCTTAAGATCATTACTGTTACTAAAGGAGTGGTTTGTAACAACCTTCCTTTACAGTTTTGTTAATTATTAACAAAACTGTAAAGGAAGGTTGTGTGTGTTTTGCCATAACTCTGAAACTCCTCATTCGATTTCTATGAAATTTGGTATATGTATATAGTACTTCGCGTCAAGTGTTTCCATTTTTAGTTGAAAAAATTTCTTCTGTAGGGTGGCCATGAACAAATTTTCGAAATTTTTCGATACATTCAGATAACATATGGATAAGCCTATAATCCTTACATAGAAGTTTATTAAACAATAAACAGTCTTCTTATTAGAGCAATCCGCGTTAAGTTTTTCAATTTTTAGTCAAAAGGTACTATTTTGAAAAAATTGCATCTGTAGGGTAGTCGCGTTGAATTTTCCTATTTTTTTTTTTGATAAAGTTAGATAGCCCATCTATTTGGTCTATAACCTCGATGTGCCAATTTAATATTTCTTGAACACTCTTCATATACGAGAGCGTTTCCCGTAAAAGATTTATATATTTGCATTATTTTCAAAGAAATGGATTTTCGAAAAGCGGCAATTTTTAAAGGATTAACTTTTTTTACTCACTGTTAGATACTCAATGTAAAAAAATCCTGCAAATCCATCCACTATATACCTGAGATCCGAGGTTTTTTATTTTTGAGTCTAATTGAACTCCACTATAGCTAAATTTAATTTTCGTAGATAAGGGTAGGTTCCATAGTGTTGCTTTTATTCGATTCAGCATCCAAAAAAACATAGATAACGACACCCCACTTGACAAAATGAAGCAAATTTGGTTTAATTTCTTCTTCCCTTAATCCTCACATTGAATTTTTATTAACTCTTCAGATTCTTGATTCTTATGCCAAATACGACTTATAACCAAAATTTCATGAGATGAGGAATTTTTTCATTATTCAAACCTTATTTTACCTGTACAATAGAGTAAGCCGCGATATTCGGGCCATGTGACATCATCCGTTCGAAAGAAAATATAGAGGTGTGGTCTATTTAACCAATTTCAAAAGTGTAGATACCAATAACTAACATGATAATGACCTCAGTTGTCGAGCGTCTGTAATCTACAATAATATAAAAAATGTTATATAAAGTGTTTTCTACAGTTCGCAGTATACGGCTAGGTATACAAAAAGTTCAGTCTGATTTTTTTATCAAAATTATATTTATGTTTCCAATAATACAAAACAAATATTTTGTTTGTTCAGCTATTTTATACTTTCGAGTTTCGACTAACTGAAATTTAATACATTTTTAAAAACTCTAAAAGTAATCTTTTGAATTCTTCAAAAAATACATCATTGGTGAGACTCATCAAAGTTTTGAATTAAAGTTAATTCTGTAAACTTTGATAATTGAAATGTCAGAAAGTGCATTGCTTTTTCCATCTGTTGTATGGAATTTTTAATACAAACATCTGAATGTGTGTCACTATTCCATTTTAAACGCTTTTTTTCATTTCCGAATGCCAAACACGCTTATAATATTTTTTATACAGTGTGCGCGGAAAGTCTTGCACTATGCAAATTAATTTTTTTTTTAATCTTTCTGAGAAAAATACTTTTTTTACGCATACCTATTTTCCGATTTTCACTTTTTGATCGTGTTTTGTTTTTGAACTATGACGTCATCGGCCATTTTTTTAAATGGCAATCTCAACTTTTTTCGACTGATTGAGAAGGAAAATATTTTTCTGAATATGGAAATGTCTAAAAAGTGTCACGTTGAAGAGGAAAGTTTTTGAGATATTATTTGATCTCAAAGTTAACAAAAATTGAAAATCGAGCCGGCTATGAAGTATTGACAGCTGATCCATTTTATTAAATAATTTGGCAATTTAGGAAAAAACATTCAAATTATGTACTCAAAATGGCTTCCGTTGGCTTTCTGGCAAAATGTAAACCTATTTTAGAAATCTTGATGGGCGTTTCTGAGCATTACTTGTTGAATGGCTCCAAATTCGGCACGAATTCTGTGCTTTAATCCATCAATATTTGCTCGTTGGTTAAGATAAACTTTACTCTTGAGGTAATCCCATAAAAAAAGTCTAGCGGCCTGAGATCGGGGGAGCGGGTAGGCCACTCAAAAGGTTCCCTTCTACCCATACATTGATTTGAAAAATCTTCATCTAAATAATTTCCAAAAGTGGCTTGCATTCAGGAAGTCAATTTGAGCACCTCATTTGAATGTTCTTGAAGTGAGTGACCTCGACATGGATTTCAAAATGAAGCGCAGACGGAGAGAAAGCGTTTACTATAGCATTGCCGTTGTTTATATGGCGGAAACGCTGAGGAGGGGAATGAAAATAAAATGGGCAATTTACATTATATTATGTAGGTAGGTATTTGCATTTATGTTTATTTTCACTTGTTGTATGTCTATTGTATGTTAATTATGTCACATTCCTCAAAAACTAATCAATTACTATAGTTGTAATTTATTTTGACCGCTGAGGTAAATCTTAGCCTAATTAAAGATTTAGTTATTCTTAAAAAACGTGTTTGTCACATTTTCCCCTTTGATTAAAGATTTGAAGGCTGGAAGACAAAGTAAACATGTGTCATTTGTTTTAGTTTGTGACGTCATGCGTTACAACATTACAACCTTAAACAGTTTAAACTGTAACAGCCTGTAAACTTGTACAAGATAAATTACATCTCGTCGCTTTGACTGAACAATTAACGTTGAAAGCTTAAACTTGGAGTGGAATGTTCCTTAACTTTTGTAAGAATTTGCAAGTTCATGAAGGAAGTAGGTAACGGAATAAATTGTTCAATAGATTTTTGTAATTAGATTAATTTTTTAAAACATATTATAATTAGTAGGTACAGAAAATTCAGTGTAACATCTTAAGTCGTTTATATTTTGACGATAAGTGGAAAAATAAACCATTGAACATTTAATCTTTAGGGTTTCGTACCTCCGAACGGAACCCTATTACTGAGTCTATGATGTTCGTCCGTCCGTCTGTCACAAGGCTCTATCTCACAAACGATAAGTTGAAATTTTCACAGATTGTGTGTTGTGGCATAAATCCTAGAAAATAATAATTGAAATTAAATAATCAATACATTTTAATATATGTATTAATATTTCTTTTTTTACTACAACACTGATGCTCAGTTGCAGAAAGCGTTGTCAAAAAGTTTGATTTGACAATGACCTTTTGATTATAACTACACATAAGAAATGCATTTTAGAATTTTAAATCGATCTTGCTCGAAAAATAATTGATCAATGGAAACGATATTTTTTTTAAACTATATATTGTAATATACATCTATGTAACATAGATTTTGTACAATTTCCACTTCGAAACAACATTTTTTTACGCATTTGATCAAAATTTAGCTTGCAAAGCGATCTTGTTTATGCAGATTAATCATTTGTTTTTGTGTGAGTACAATCTAAATAAATAAATAATGTTTTCTGTGACGGAGTTTTACAACGACATTAAACTGCTCCTGCATGTATAAAACTGTAATTATATTATCACAATCTAAGGTCATTGTCAAATCAAATTTTTTGACCACGCTTTGTGCAACCGAGCATGACTCTAGCCGTACTTCTTTAATGTATTATAGAGCGACATCATCGTTCAACTGGCAACAATACATTACTGTTTTTTTTTTTAAATAGAACATATAGGCTGTTAAATAAGAAATTTTACTAAAAACCAGAAGTAAAAAATAATTTATATCTAAATTAGTTTAAATGTTGTATGCAGTGTTGGGAACAACGTACTAAAAGTGACACATCCCCTGCATCCTCTTTTTCTTTAGTCGCCTAGAAATATGCCTTTCAAAGCCAACTTGGGAACTAAGTTTGTTCTTATGAGGATTCAATGTTAATATTTAATATGTATATCGTATACCTCGCCGTGAGACGCACTGTATAGGCGCTTCTAGCTTCGCGTAGATCACGCCTAAAAATCCAATAATAGTATATTGTGTAAATACATCTTTATACGTCAGGCGTGATGTTTTCAGCACGAGTAGTAGGCGAGCGCACACAATCCTTGACGAGTGTGTATTGCGAGCCGCATACGAGAGTTGATGTTTTCATCACGAGTGGTAGGCGAGTGCACACGAGCCTTGGCGAGTGTAAATCGCGAACCGAATACGAGTGCTGAAAACATCGCGCCTGACGCATAAAGATTTAGCACACGCGTTGCACACTATACTTTATTCAACACATGCATGGTTTTAGACTTTAATAGAATTTAAAAAAAAACAGTTACATAATGGTTCATTGTACGCAACTGTTTTTCATTATAGCACTGAAAAGCGTTGCATAATGGATCATTATGTAACTAGTTACATAATGAACCATTATAGAACTGAAAAGCGTTTCATAATGGTCACTAATCAATAAATGGCTATTTAAGGTCCGCAAAACAGATACGAAAAAACACTAAAAGCGTGCATGTGTTGAAAAAAATGGATTTTTTTGGTAGGTATTGCTTGTTTTAGAAGACTTTAATATTTATATTAATAGTAGATTGTATATCTAGTGTCGTAATGAGGTAGGTATATTACTGACGAGTAAGTGACGTTATGTTAAAACGAGCGGAGCGAATTTTAACAGTCACACGACCATAATATCATAACGCACGAGATATATTATACCTATGTTTTTTTGTCATACTCCTTGGCCCTTATAAAATAGCTGCTTTTCACTTCATTTTCAGTATTTTCAAAAATTTGGACGGCACATGTAAAGCAAACTTCACTTCTAATGTAAGTTACTTTCCCGCACACCTGTCTGTTAAGTGACCCATTTTAGGCGGGTATCCATGCATGTAAAGTAACAATTTTATAGTGGGTATGACAAAAAATATTTTTACTTAAATTAATATTTGATTAAATAAAGTTGTTTCCATTAATAAAATACATTAATAATATTATTATAAAAAATTTGCAGTGTGACTGTGCGGAGTGCACGTAATTCAAGTTTAACAAACATAGATATGCTCTCCTTGATTCTCAACATAACTATCAAACTCGTCACAACAATAAAATTATTCTACCTAAATGTAATCTGTCCTTATTTTATAATAGCCCTGAATTTTCAGCACTGCTACTTTACAATACATTACCAGCACAGGTAACTATACTGCCTTATTTTAAATTTACATCTGCATTAAAGAAACGTTTGATTGCTCTTTGTTTATATTCAGTAATTGATTTTAAATTTTCATTTTATATTTTATACTCAATTTGTACTTGTATTTGTATTTGACATGTCAGATGAAATGTTTTTTTTTTCTTATTGACAAATATATCTATCTATCTATCTATCAAGGTAAAGCGTTCATATCTATTGTCAAATGCTCGTTTTATATTATTATTTTCTCAGTAACATCAAAAACAAATTTATTTCCCCAAAAGAATTTAAAACTATTCCTATTAAAATATATTTCAATCAGAGTTGAACTCTGTAAAATTTAGTCACTATTTAGCCGCTATTTTGAAATTTGCCACCTCTTTTTACTTATTGAAAAACTCATAAAAACTAATACGTGTGTATTCGCTTAATAACTTTCGAAAGAGTTAAGAGATACGAAATTTGGTATACATAATGGAATCTATTACCTTCCAGACTCCAAACCATATTATTTAAAATGGGAAGATGTAGCAAAGAGATAATTTTTTTATTTTGTTACTTATTTATGATTTAAAAATAGGTACCTACCTATTCAATAACGGTAATTTTCTTAGTGCCGAATTCATGTCTTAATTAATTTGGAAGAGTGAGCTATCACACAGGTAAAAATAAACACGGATCAAAATGTTATATTTTGTTATGTTCAATGAAACGTTGGCGTAGCAAATAGTTTTCTATTATTACATTTTCCTAATAGATTTTTCTTCTTCCTCTTTGAAGAACTCTTACCTATAATTTATAAATAATGTATAAGATTGACCTTAAGTTAATGGCACAAGAAAAAACACTAACATTAAAAAGGTTTAAATCAACCGTTGCTTGAGAAAGTGTCCGGGGTTGTTTTTTGTGAAGGCTTACCTCTTTGTACACAAATGGCATGCTTGTTGATGTCTTGAACATTCGTACGTACTTATCTCCCTTTCGTCTTCTAAAGATATAAGTTTTTTTAAGAAAGTATATTTACCTTGCCTTTTTAGGCGCGACCGAAGCAAAGCTATAACGAGTAGAAACGCCTATATAGTTCAGTCAGTAGAGTGCGCGAGCAGGGACCTAAGCGATTCCTTCAGGAACTTGTTCACTGTTCAGGGTGATTAGAGAGTGAACCTACTAAAAGTCCTGACGTCTAGGAGGTGAGCCGGAGGGGGGAGCACAAAGAAGGAGGTCCCACTTTTGGGTTTTTGCTTATATCTCGAAAACGGTGCGTTGTAGGGAAAAAAATTTCAAATTAACGCTCATGAAATTCTCTACAACTTTCACTCTATACACTTTTTTCGATTTTCCAACCGTTTTCGAGCTACACGTTCCGGAAAACTGAAAATTTTCGAAAAAAGGATTTTTACCTCACATTAAAATGGCACTTTCTTCGATGTGGAGTCATTTTAATTGTTTTCGCGTATTTATGTAAAGTTGAACTAATAAAATAATATCCGTAAGTGCAGACTACACTAGTACTGACTACTGAAATGAACTATGAACATTGAACAGGTAAACTGAGAGGTATTTCTTATACTAAAAATTTGGGCGGAAACCGCTGATTAGCTGACAATGCATAGACATAGTCATTAGTCACATAACCAACAATGACGAATGTGCTATCTGATTGTTGACATACTGAATCGTGTTTTCTAAGATTTTTAAGACAAATTATCACAGATTTCGATGTCGAATTTCTATATTAAAAAAACAGTACATTACTAACGTACTGTACTTCATCTTTAAGGACAGTAGGACATAATTTCTAAAGAAAGTAGGTACTGTCCTATTAAAATAAGTACGTACATATAGTCAGCATAATGGACCATGAAACTAAAATTTCGTATAATTACAATTATAAAATTACATTAACTTTTAATAATATAAGATTTTTCACCTCCAATAAAATGAGCAATACATAATTTTGAACTACTGTTTGATGGGATTTTTGTTTTCTGAACTGTAATTAAATTTTTATTATTTATAAATATATTAGGGTAAATGCGGGAGAGATGCCGCGGTAGGAGAGACGCCGCATGGCTATTAACTTACCCATTTACCAATGGATCGTGCTATAAGTACGTATGTTCGTTCATCTTATCTTGACACATACGTCGCATGTGTTGAATATGATTTTGTGTGTATTTAAGTTAAAGTTTTTCGAAGGTATCTCTAAATTTTTGTGATGAAATTTTGTTAGTGGTTTTATATACATCTGTAAAAATGCTGGGGTGAAATTTTCGCAGCATTTCATGGTTTCAGAGGCACTTTTAGGGTCTTGTGAACACATTTAAAATCAACATAACCTAACTTGACATTTGTACTCCACCGCCCTTGCATGCGGCGTCTCTCCCAACAAAAAGGATAGTTGCCGCACTATGATTTGGAATAGACATGCTCTGCAGTAAAGTTGACATGTCATGCTCAAATAAAACCAGCAGTCTACATGAGTGGAGCAGCATTGCCAAAATAATAAATACGCAAAAGAAAAAAAATATTTTTGCGTTTGATTATCACAAAACCACAAGAAAAGATGATTGGTTGGAATGCCTTAATTAAATGCTTAGAATGGCTTCATGAGTCTTGCACAATGTATCAAGACAAGTGCAATGCATGTTCCAGGGACGAATTACGAAAAATAATTTGGAAAGCAGCATAAAAGGGACTGCGGCATCTATCCTTTTTCGGTGCGGCGTCTCACCCAAGAGTGAAGGAGAGACGCTGCTTTGCAATGTTTTTTATTATTTTAATTTTAGTATGATTTTTATCAGAATTTTTATTTTGTTTTTGTGTATAATTAAGACTAAATGAATGTATTAGATTGTGTTAAAATATAAAATCATAAAATACAATATTTACAAAATTATGATATTATTTCGAAACGTGCGGCATCTCTCCCGTATTTACCCTACATGAAATATTATATCTTCGAATATTATTTACGCGTAATATTTATAAAATTTGTAGATGCGAATATTTAAAATTTGTAAACTTAACCTTTTTTAAGTGCATTTCTCAATTTTTTCGTCGTTTTACTTCACAAGCTCTGCCAGAAAATCGGTAAAATTTTTAATTAAGATTTATTTCATTTGTATATAAACACCCAGTCACACAACATAAATTGTTATTGAAGATCTTTTATTACTTTTTTTCACCGTTTAAATCCATTTTGATTAACACTGTTCTTACAGTTCCCTTAATTAATGTCAGACACTAGTCACAGTCAGTAACAAAAAATGCCGCTAGAGCACATCACTCGAGCTACGCAGCTTGTCTATATTCCAGATTTTTTTCGGCCTGATACCAATTCATATTTTTAAGTCATTATTATTTTTAATAATAAACCAACATACTCATTATAAAAAATTGTTTATAAAACCGTATGTAAATTTCTCATATGTAATTTGGCACGTCCGGGCCATTGAGAAAGCCAGCATTCATTGTAATGTTGTTATAAATAATAGCTCTCACAGTTAATGGATCTGCGGTCATCGTTGCTGTATATAGGAAGAATTAAATGTACGCTGTTGAGCACTGTGTAGTAACTGGAAACTTCCCCGACGCGAAATTGGAAGTACTGGGTTCCCGGCGGTGCATTTACATTTTTCCTATACAGCCTTATATATAAATATCATGGCGATAATTCATCTGATTTTCTTATGTTAATTTCACTAATATGGTGAATTTTACGGCTAGGAATCTAATCATATTGATTGTTATTCTCATACTAATTGATACTTTTCAACATTTTTGAAGTGAAAACTTCTTTAGGCACACCGCGCATACTTTTTCCTGGGGAGTGAATAAGTCTGATCCGTCAGGCTCCGAAATGAAACTCTCATTCGGGTAAACTTGGGGAGACCGAGTTTAGCTGAGCGACGGAAATTGGAGTCTGCCATGATATGATTTATCTAACTGCCAAATTTAGGCGAACACAAACATTTCGCATGGTTAATTAGGCACCGCAACACACAACGGGGAAAAGCTTGCCCTTTAAGCCTCTCATAATATATCTCATTGATCCATTAATAAAATCCCATTGTATTTTACACACTGTATTTATATTACTTCGCCATAAAAGTTTTCACTTCGACCGTGCGTTAAGAACACACAATTTTTTAGATTTAAACCTTGAACATGGTGATTTAATAGACATTTCAACGATAACGCCATATAAATACTTTGTTTACGTCAAAAACATATTAGAGAACACAGAAAGAATCTACAGATTAAACTCCTTCAAAACAACAAAAAACCGGTCAAGTGCGAGTAGAACTCGCGCCAGGAGGGTTCCGTACCGTTACAACAATTTAATTAGTGTAAACTGTGTCTATGTTAATAAATTATTTTTTAAGTAAAAAAAAATATATTAACAGAATATTTGATGAATATAAAAAAAAACGACGTGTCTTCACTCGTATTTGAATCCGGATTTTTGGTGTGACAGCTGAACGTCTTATCCATTGTACAAATAAACTTGTTACATCCTACAGCAAAAATAGTACACTAATGTCGGGTTTATCGTACATTTAACACGCTGTTTTGCTAATCGCTGTTAAATTTTTACACATAAAACATAGAAATAACAGCGAATTAACCTAACAGCGTGATTAAATTGTACGATAAACTTGACATACATAAGATAATACGACTCCAGCTGTCTGCTATACTTTATACGAGTACAGTGGAGCATAGTAGAGTTCTCTACACTCTGAATGTACTGTGAATGTGTAAAAACAATAATTTCTTAAAATTAATTGAATATCTATATAATTAACTTCCCATTGGAAGTTATTGTAATGGGTCCGAAAATCGAAATCAAAAAGGAAAAAAAATTTTAATATTTCAAGGTCACTACACTATTTTTACACTACTTTTAGAAAGATGTCTGTGTGTGTGTACGTATGTATGTGTCCATTTCTTTCTAAGACGAAATCTCGAGAATGAAAAATGATATCGACTACGTTAGGGTGCCAATCGACGCGTATTAACGTAAATATGATCTCAAAGAAATTTTTTCAAAATCGGTTTAGCCGTTCTTTTTTCTTAACCAAATGACATCCAAAAAATTAGATTTTACACAATATCTCGCGAATAAAAAATTATATCGACTTCGTAAGGATGTCAATCGAGGCGTGTTAACGTCATTTTGATCCGACATAAATTTTATAAAAATCGGTTCAGCCGTTTTTTTTTTTTTAATTATTATTGTTAAAAATAAATAATAATTATGTTTTAATGATTAAAATGATTATTTTTCTGTGTAATATCTAATTTAATTATTATTATTAAATATTTATCAAACTGGGAAGTTCGTCGTGTGGACCTCAAGGGTCGCACTTTAGTCCTAATAAACGACCCACCTCACGGCTTGTTATAATTATTATTTGCCTGGATTCATGCCACAACAACACACAATCTGTGAACATTTCAACTAGCTACCTCTTACCATTTGCATTAAAACATTATGACCCTGGATCTGGCCACGAGGCGTGGTAACTTGGATTCTATACGTTACAAATAGATAAAATAATTTTATATAGTGTTATGAATACTCAATGTGTTCGGGCGAATTTTAATTTTTTTACCACAAATTCATAATAAGCAACCTTAAAATCCCTAAAGCACTTGAATTATAAAAATTATTAATTTCAATATAACTTTTTTAATATTTGCTCCATTTTATTTATTAAAAACCTATTGCAAAAAAATCATGAAATTGCACTCCATTATTTAAAGTATAAATAAATAATTGTTTCGGTTCTAAGAGAATTTTTATTAAAATAAAGAAAGTGACTCAAAACCGCAGATTTCTTTAATTTAACAAATATGCATTTTTATCAGTATTAGCAAAACAATTATGGAATTGTTATTCCAATATCTTCGCAAATATGGTTTTGTATAGCATTTTTAATTGAATTAAAATCTGCAAAAATATATATGCGAAAAAATACTTGCAACATTCTGACTCCTATGCTCGATTGCACAAAAGCGTTGTCAAAAATTTGATTTGACAATGACCTTGGATTGTGATAATATAATTAGTTTTTTATACATGCAGGAGCAGTCTAATGTCGTTGTGAAACTCCCTGACATGTAGATCAATAGATTGTACTCTCACAAAAACAAATGGTTAATGATCTACATAGAAAAACATCGCTTTTCAAGCTAAATTTTGATCAAAATGCGTAGAAAAATGTTGTTTCAAAGTGGAAATTCTACAAAAAATTATATTAAAGTTGCGTCGCCTTTGAATGTAATAACTCCAGCACACTACCAAATACAAACGTTACGCATTTCAGTATTGATGCGTAACGTTTGAATTTGGTAGTGTGCTGGAGTTATTACATTCAAAGGCGACGCAACTTTGATATCACTAATTTCAAATCTGTAGACACTGTATACCAGCGACGGCCGACCTTTTCATTTTATGAATTTTTGGGAGGGGATATCATTTTTTTTTTTTGAAGATAACTTTATAACTATTGGGTAAGTATAATAATCTGTAAGAAATATGAAAAAAATAAAGTTAGTGATTATTAGAAAAACAAAAATAAAACTGAAAACAGAAAAATAAAATAATACAATTTTTCATTCATAGGTTTGTTTTATTATTCTATTTTTCTTTTTTCGGTTTTATTTTTGTTTTTTCTAATAATTATTGCTTAACTTTATTTTTTTTCCAAATAAATAAATACGCACTGCCAGTTGAAATGCAACGCAACGCAAAATTAAAAAAAATTATAATTATACTTTATCTGATTGTTTCAATTGTCCTTTGAGATCTATGGGAAACTGTGAAACATGGCAAACTATTCAATATATTGTCTAAAAGCACAAGCAGGAGCCAGATTATTGTAACATTTATTTTCAAGACTGCACTGATGAGGCAAAATCAATTTTCTGTGTTGGGTGCCTGCTGATCTTTCATATTTCTGGCGCTTGCATCAAGGGCAAGAAGCCCAAGACTAGATTTTGGTTCTGCCCGCTGCCGCCCCTGTTACAATAATAATGAATTACTGTAACTTTTAATTTTTTGTTCAATAAAGTTTTAGTTGTTTTGTTCGGTGAATTGTTATGTAACTTTACATTTTTCATGCTCACACCCATCAAACATGCAAAATCATAATAAAACACTTCTTTTAAAAAAGAATAAGCACCTGATTGCAATTTTCATGAAATACGGCTGTCATTCTCAACAACCGGTAATATTGGCAACAAAGTCAGTAGCCGGTAAATCCTCCAATAATTAACAACAGTCTATCGACTACAGAAATAGTCACCTATCAGTTATATCATAGACCGTAAAGTTAAAAGTTAAATATATTTCATTTGTTAATGTAATTTTCCGGTTTTTGTAAAATAAATATTCTGTTTTGTAATTTGTAAAACAATGTTTCGTGGTGAATGGTTATCGGTATTAAAATAATTAAGGTGTAATAATATAATGATTGTCAATTAAGGTAGTTGTGCTATGGGCATAGTGTCAGAAAATTCTAAATTTTCGTATACTCATTAAGGATACTATAATACAAATACCATTAAAATTTGAAGTTGATTGACCATCTCTAACCCGAGATAAACTTAATTAAAGTTTGGATAATTAACACGGAGAGCATAAGAAAGGTTGTGTTTTTGACAAGTTTTTTAATTTAAAAAAAAAATTAACAGTCAGAAATTTTCAAAAAACTAACTGTTTATTGATGTTTTTGTTCTGAGTTTAAAAAAAAATTCAAAAATTATTGACCTTTTTATTGTTGAGATATAATAACGTAAAGTTCAACAATTTATGAGAAAAGATTGACATTTTTATATAATCCAAGCTAACTTAAACTAAGTGAAATATGTGTTACTATGTGAACAACAGTTTAGGCACAATCTTTAACAAATTTTTTTTACATTTAACACTATACTTATTTATTGTTTTACAACGTATTGTGAACGAAACTTTTGGATGTTATTGTTGCACAACAACTACCTTGATTTTCTTCAACAATAAACTTGAATTTTCAACAATAAATTTTACCTATAAAGATAATATTTAAATCACGCGTTCTTTTAAAAAAGAATAATTGTACGGTGCGTCACGGTTTTGTGGATTTGATAAACTAATTAGTTCTTTTCCGTTTTCCGTGTGAAGCTAACTGAACTCAAAAAGGCGTTAATGATTCGAAGCATCTGAAATGGTAAAAAAACAGATCTTAAACTTATTTGCAAAATTTACATATTTATTTATAATATCATATAAAGATTGTCCGAAAGATTAATCTGAACAAAGATAATTAATCAGCGCAACAAAGAGATCATATTTTTGGTTTAGGTATTTTGCGCACCACTTTTTGACCATCGGCCGTCACTGGTCTCGATAGAATTCTATAACTGGTTTGTCTATTTCGTGTGTACTTACGCAAATATTGGCTTACATGGCCAAAATTAAAGATACTGTCATAGGGCTCTAACCTAAAAATAAGGTAAGCTTTGTTGTAACTTAACTAATTACCTTAAATCAATCCAGACGTCTAAATGGAATCTTTATTTTAAATAATACCCTGTATATATAAAAAAAATCATAAATTAATGAAATTAAAAGCGCAAAACATTATTATTTTTACAATAAATAATTTACCTTATTTCCAATGACTTATAAATAATTTTATTATAGGTACCAACATTTTTTTGAAATATTGTTGAAATTTTAAAATGCGTACATAGTAATATTATATATTACTGTGTCAAGTCATGAATATGTAATTTAAGTTTGCGGAATATTAATATGACATAATTATGTCTTTTTATTAGTTGAATGTATAATTCGCAAAGTACCTACTAAAAAGTGACATGAACTATTTTTTTCAGATGAAGAAGTATAGAGTGAATTTAGTTACGTATGAAAAATGGTATTTATTTTAACCTCCTAAATTATTAGTTATATTAATTAAACCCTTCTTATTGGCATTTCATATTTAATTATTTAATACAAAATATTAAACAATTAAATATGAAATGCCAATAAACAGGGTTTAATTAATATAACTAATAATTTAGGAGGTAAAAAAAATAAATACTGTACCTAGCATGCAGCCAGTAAGTCTGAAAAATCTTAGTTAAACGAAAGTAGAAATAGCATTGCCAGGTATTGGCGAGAGAGCAAGGTACATACTAAGCGGCACAAATCGCACAAAGAAGGAGAAGATTTTTACAGAATATACTCTCGGACGGTTTCGACTTTTGATTGATGTCGAGCGCGCTCTTTTTGATTTAGCGACGGACGAAATCCGTCCGGATTTCGTAATATACACAGTTTAAAAAAAATATCGTTTCAATCGATCAATTATTTTTCGATCAGGATCGATTTAAAATTGTACAATGCTTTTCTTATGGAGAAATATGTGTGGTCACAATCTAAGGTCATTGTCAAATCAAATTTTTGACAACGCTTTTGTGCAATCGAGCATTAATCTGGCGCACAATATAACATTATGCATCTGAGAATAGGACAACGGCTGTTATTGGTCTGCTTACCACGCCTTGTGGCTAGATCCAGGGTCATAATGTTTTAATGCTTAACGTTTGTGAGATAGAGCCCTGTGACAGACGAACCGACACACGGACGGACGGACGGATAGACATCGTAGGCAGAGTAATAGGGTTCCATACCTTCTGTGGTACGGAACCCTAAAATAATTTTTCTATTTCTTGCTATTTCTCTCTTCATTTACAATGTGAAATCCCTTTAAATGTATTATTTGCCAACAAAGACATTGTAATTTCATTGTATAATTTATTGCGTTTCTGTATCTTTTCCGCATAAAATAATATGTCTCACGGTCACAATTCTTTCTCCTTTTACGAAATTTCCGTCAGAAATTTTCATATTAGGCCACGAACAGATATTTTCTGTTTTTAAGAGCAAAAAAAGGGAAAAAAGCGATGCTTTTAAAATTATACTCTTTCAATGTCGTCATATTGATTAGCATCACTGGAAAACATCCCATATGTCAAATCTCAATATGTATGGTGGAAACAAGATTGCTGTAATTCGATGGCTGCACTCATAGAAAGAGTCGACTGTATTATGGCATTGCATATTATCATAATATGTTACATTTTGCTTTTAGGTTAATAGTTCCTGTGCTCGGATGTGATATCTATAATGGCTGAATTCGTTAGTCATGTAGGTACGTGAGTGAGGCCATATCTGACTTCGGCCATATCAGTGACAGGACCGTAATTCCGTAGCAAATTGCGTGACACGTTGTGTCCTTATCGGACATATAAATCTTTATTTTTTCATACATGAGACTACAGTCAACTGTTGATGTAAAACTACACATAAAATATTATACAGGATGCTTAATGAACAATATAGAAAATGCATATTAATTATAATCAATATGCATTTTGTTGTTTGAAATTCTTTTTTGTGAAATAAAATAAAAAATTTATTAAAAAAACAAAAAACCCGACTGCGTAAAAATCGAACATAAAAGATGGAAACAAGATCAAATGATAACATGCAGTTGGAGGCATAGTAGTAACAACATGCAGTCGGAGGCATAGTCGTAACATCAGGTATTTCTGTTCAATTTGTTACTACTATGCCTCCGACTGCATATTATCATTTGATCTTGTTTCCATCTTTTATGTTCAATTTTGACGCAGTCGGGTTTTTTGTTTTTTTAATAAATTTTTTATTTCCTTCCTTTTAGTTGAATCTACTCATCAAGCCTTTTAATTTGATACCCCACACACAAGGTTTTACCATTTTTTTGCGTACTGACAAAATGGCGTGTAGCGCCCGCCATATTGAATTTTCCGTGACGTCATGTACCCTATTTGAAATGTCAACGAAACCTTTCTTTTGTTTTGATTTTGATACCTATATCAATGTATTTAGAAGGAAAATTACTTTTGCATTCTGACAAAATGGCGTCTAGCGGCCACCATATTGAATTCCCGTGACGTCATATACTCTATGTCACTCTAGGAATTCAGACGAATCTAATGACACCTCATTTTTCAAAATCCGTCAAGCCGTTTAGGTTACAGAGCGTGATAAAGAAATATACATACATAGATACACACATACACTCGAAAAACAATACACTCCTTCTGGCGCAGTCGGGTAAAAAGTCAAAACATTTTATTTAATTTGAACAAAAATCATTGTTTAATAAGATGTTATGACGTTATGAGTGATCCGTTTTTTTACAAGCTTTCATTTAACTTCACCTGTTAGTTAGTTTATGTGTGGTACCTATAGTATTTTTGGGTCAAATCTTAAGTTAATTTTGAACGACTTCCACGTATCCGATCGATTTGAAATTTTGTACACATATGTATTCCCGATGACAATACATGAATAAATTGTTTTTAGAATTAAATTCAACCCCTAAGGGGTTCAAACGGGGATGTAGGGTTTTATTTATTTATTGTAAATTATAGACGCGTCGACAACTTAGGTCATTAGCGTCTTGATTATACATTAAATAACAACACACTTAAAACTAAATGACATCACAAAACATCCATGAGCGGAGGTGGGATTCGAACCCACGACAGTCTGATTCAGAGGCAGCGACGCTAACCACTGGACCACGACTGTTCTCTATAGGGTTTTATTGAGTAATCAACGTCTAGGCCAAATCGCTGAAGCGAGAAACTTGAAATTTGGACAATAGGTTCCTTTTTTGACGTAAGCATCCACTAAGAAGGGATTTTTCGAAATTCAACCCCTACGGGGATCAAAAGGGGATACAATTTTGAAAGAGTAAAATGAACAAAATAAAATAGTAGTAAAAAAAACTTTTTACAGATAAGCTTTTATTGAAATATACTAAAAGGAAAAATTAATATTTAATAATTTAGATACATAATTACTATAAAAACGGTGTTACGACTAATAAACTATCATAGAGTTTTAACCCACGATTTTATAAAATTACGAACCTAAATTATTAAATATTGTTTTTTCCTTTTTAGTACTTTTCTATAAAAGCTTGTCTCTAAAAAGTTTTTTTACTGACATTTTTTTTTAATGGGTGAAGCCATAATTTATTTTTTTCTTTAGGTATTTTCCAAATTTTCAGATGACATTTTGACGATTTGATTTTCTTTTGTTTTGTCTACTGTGTGTGCACGCAAATTGCTTTAAGCTGCCTTAGACAAAATGACTAAAGGTGTCTAACACAATATTCTCGTGTGCGATCGGCCTTGGGTATATTATTTGTTTATTAAAAATCAGTACCTACGTAATTTAGTACATCGTTCGACAATTTCAATTAACTAGAATACAAGATACAATCATTGGTTAACATATTACTAGAAGATTTTGAACCTTATGAGCGTAAATGAGGCCACTTTTAATAGAGGCAGCTAGACGTCGCACTATTGGCTATCTGTTGACTAGCATCCTAAGTTTTATTATTTAATCTTTGAGTACAGAATAATTGTAGAGTTTTAAGAAGTGAGTTGTGTTGACAATCGGCCATCTGGTGACTAGCATCGTAATTTTATTTAAGACAATCTTGCGTCATTGGTTCATATTGGCTATTGCATAATATTTCGCGGTTATATTAATAGACAACCCCTAACGTTCTTTCGAAACGCCTCTTTTTTGAGATGTTTATATTCACGAGGAATATTATTATAAGTATATAGAGGCAGAACCATAAGTAAAAGATTTTTTATAAAAATTTGTTTCATGGAAGTTTATTGACAATGTTGTATCTTGTGACCTCGTATTTTTATTATGATAATCTGATAAATATTTTAAATTGCAATTTAGATAATCTGGCTGGCTGGTTGTGATCAAGTTGTCTACGAAGTATGCGATATGTAAATTTATGTTGTATACAATAAATCTGAGGCATGTATTTTAAAATTTTTGGATAAGCTGCGATGTTGACTGGTTTCATGGTCCGTACACAATATCACAATAATTAAAAGATGATAAAATGAGCGATTCCACTAAGTAGTTGTCTATGTATAATCCTAAATTTTTGCAATAGTCTACAGAATCAATTTGATGACCAGACAGCGTTACAGTTAGAGAAGCCACTTTAGCCAACTGATTCCGGCTTCCTATAGACATTATATTGAATTTAATTGGATTTAACATTAGGGCATGACTTTTGGACCATTCTGATATTTTATTTAATTCTAAACTTAATAATGTTAATCATTATTATGTCAAACTAAAAATATTCATACATAAGAAAATTAGATAATCAAATTCATTAAAGGGGCCTACACACGATAAGTTTAACTGCGCAGTTTAACCCTTATGACGTCATGTTTGAGCGATAAACTGAGATAACCGCACAGTTTCAGCAAATTTTAACCCAGGCTTTTGACCTGCGCATTTGACTACTTTGCACCGATAAATTGCGCAGTCAGCTCAGTTAATTGAACAGTTGGCACAGTCTTGTGTAGTCTTTGGGTAAGTTCGGTTTTGCGCTCAGATCGATCTGAGCGCAAAACCGAACTTACCCTTTCTAGTCGTGTCTAGCCACGCACGTCAGCTCTTCAAACTGAGAGAACTGAGAACAGAACTGAGGAGAAAACTGAAATAGCCCACACACCGTACAGTTCACACAACTGTGCAGTTTGACTGCACAGATAAACTGCGAAGTTAAACTGATCGTGTGTAGGCCCCTAACGATTTTAAAAATTGTGAAAGATTTTTTTTAAATTCTTTTATTTAACAATAAATTTTACAATCTTAATGAATTTGATTATCTAATTCTCTTAAACTGCTTGCTTTTGTTAACATAATTAGTATAAGTTGCTATGATAGACTAAGAGCTGATAACACTTTTTTATGTGTTTTTAGAAAACTTGGAACTTATTTTAAAAGATGACTTTTAAATATCTCTACAAAGGGTAAATACTAAATAGTCTGTCATTCCAAACGCGGGGCAAAACTTTTCCAGACTTTACTAATGATAAACACACATAAGTCTATTTTTTTCGCAAGAGTGAACAAAAAAAATATGGGGTGGTTTTGCCCCGCGTTTGGAATGACAGACTATATACCCCTTATAGAGATATATAAAATTCATCTTTTAAAAAAGTTCCAAGTCTTATAAAAACACATGAAAAAAGTGTTATCAGCTCTTAGTCTATGAATACATCAAAATATATTTTACGAGTGTTTGAACAATTTTTATTCAGAGACAAAGAAATATAAAATCAGATAGCGTTTACAGATAAATTATGTAACTAAACTAAATTCACTTTATATAAGTTTTATACAGTCTCAACAAATTTCAAAACATTAAAATAATGTCAGCTGGCAGTGATGTAAATATCTTATATCATTATTTAGGATCAGTACAGAGGTAGCATTGACAATATCTGAGCTGTTAGTTCAACAATAATATAGCTGGAAGCACAAGTTAATATTAAGTTTGTGGGCCAGGGGAATGAAACGTAAGTGGGCAGCTATAGTATATTTTTCAGTACATGGATCTCTATCTTCCCATATAATATGTTAATCAATGATACAATTATAAAATTAATTTTGGTGTTTTTTCTGTTTTGCTGGAACTAGAATTATCGTCAAGTTCCTGTCAGCAATATACAGTTATTAGTGTCAACTGTGAAAACTCTATAAAAAATAATCTACACGATCACTGAGTGTAGATTACAGCCCATGATTGATGAAATAATATACGCCTTGGATATTATGTCGCATGTCTGTGCTCCGTAGTAGTTATTTTGCTACCATAATATAAAGGCCACCAGCCTACGTAGACCGTAAATTGTAATCGTCAGTAGTTTACTTTGTGTTTATGTTCTCTAATTTTCAACTTGTTTATCTTTACCTGCTGTTTAAAGTTGATAACCTAGTATTAGGTGGGTGTAATCAGTAATAGACACGTCAATGTTTACTTCTCGTTTAATTTATTTGAAACAATAAATGGTTGCCGTATACAATTTGTTTAAATTATGTTTTTGTATTGAAGTATCCGTCAGTAGTTATTATACAGTAATAAAAACATTGGTCACTTGCAAGTCGAACTTTAATTACTGTTCTGTAGTAGATTTTTTATTTTTTTAAATATTGGGTGATTTACAATTAGGGGGAGAAAAATGAAAATTCGTATTCGGGGTTGAATTGTAAGCACAAATATAAAATGTCATTATATATAAGCACAATCTAAGGTCATTGACAAATCAGATTTCTTGATAATGCGTTCTGCAACCCGACTTCACGCTTTTCCACGCAGCTATCAGAGTGGTCCTTATTCCTTTGTTCGTGCTAACAGCCATAATATTATACTATATCTGCCAACGTAAGCCATGGAATAACGCCATACCATTTACATTCTACAGTGTGTCCACTTTAAGGACTTACGTAAAATTTTTATTTTGATCGATTTTCGTTAGGTAGGTATTCAAAATGCGCATTCGACGAGTTAGGGGAGTCAAATTAGATTTTCACTTCGGAATAATTCCTCGATCGATTATTTTTGTTGAAATGTGTTCAGAAAGGTGTGGAGAACAAAATATCAAAATGCCACTGTGAGAAATTGTGCGGGAAATTTTTTATTAAACAATTTAGGTGCTAAAATACGATATTTCATGAATAACTTTTTAAATTCAATTTGTACGAAAAAACTGACAGCACTATTGGAAAGAACAGAACATTTTACTAAAGCAACATATAAACATGTGTTTTTCGAATTAAAGTTGAGCGAGCAGTAATTTGTTAACTAATGCTCTAAATTGCCCTACGTCGGCCGTTCACTCACGCTGGTATAGGTTTGCGAGAGCGCGCGCGCTGTACAAAAGTTGCTATAACTTTTGATTGGCAAAAGCAAATGATATAAAACCAATTGAACATTAAAAAGTAATATTTTCTCGAAGTATTACGTGTGTTGCAATAATTTTTTGAGTACTTTAATTATTGCATATATCACTTGAAAGTGGAGCAATGTATGAATTCTCGATTATTTCATAAAATTCGTAGAAATATGAATAATTTATTGAAAAAAAAATAATAAATACTTGGGTAGCATATTTAAAGGGATTATCTAAAATACGTCTTCTGTCAAAAAAATTAGAAAAAATTACTTTTTGAAAATTGAGCCTATAAAAGTGGTCGTAGCTGGTCATGATTACAGCCAAAAAAAATGTTATCCATTTGTCGATTGCGCATTTTGAATATCTACCTAAAAAAGAAAGTTTATCAAAATTGCTAAAAAAATAAAGATTTTACAAGGGTGGTAAGTCCTTAACGAGGACATACTGTATGTAGATAGTACTGTTGTGTCATTTTGAGTCAACATAATACTCTACATTGTCGACACAACATTGTTTTGTTTTGGCAGTTTCTATTAGCTACGCTTTTGAAACAAACAAGTAATTCAAAATTGTAATCTAGTTGTGAGCAGACATATTTTAGACTCGTCTCGATTAAATCAAATTTTATTGTGTTTTATTTATTTATTTATAATTTTATATAAGTATCTACGATATTAATAAATTAGATCAAAAAGATCTTTATAATTGGTGACCCCGACGTGATATGAACACGCAACCTTCTGTGTTTGATCATCTGCTTCGAATTGATACTTTTTTGTCTTTTCAGCAGAATTATGTTCAACAATTTTTTTTTACGCAAGCTCAAAGCAGAATGATGTTCAGCTGATTTAATTATTATTTACCATTATTTTTCATCAATTCGTAGACTTATTTTACTTCATTGATATTACGTCTTCACGAGCTTCATTAGTGGACTCCTGCTTTTGTCACGCCTTCTACAACGTGCCTAGCTGTCCATCTATGGTTAGACGAAGATCACTATGATATATTATTTTTTTTATCATAACAAACACTAGTATGTAATTACTAATGCGTAATAAACTATATATCTATTCTTTGGTTCCTTCCTGTGGGTTTTGCAGTTAGTTTTGAAAACTGGCCACTCTCATTTTTAATTTTCCCATGCGAAGGGGGGTGTTATGTTGTGTCATTTTGAGTCAACATAATACTCTACATTGTCGACACAACATTGTTTTGTTTTGGCAGTTTCTATTAGCTACGCTTTTGAAACAAACAAGTAATTCAAAATTGTAATCTCGTTGTGAGCAGACATATTTTAGACTCGTCTCGATTAAATCAAATTTTATTGTGTTTTATTTATTTATTTATAATTTTATATAAGTATCTACGATATTAATAAATTAGATCAAAAAGATCTTTATAGTACTATACAAAACGTCCAAAAATATTATTTTTAAAATTATAAAGGAAATGACCATTTCCTGAAATGAGACTTGTCTAGATCGATTATTTGCCCCCTAAAACCCGTTTCAAATTAATTTCATCCAAATCGTTATAGCCGTTTTATCCCTGTCAGCGTTACAATACAGCTTTACGTGTTAGATTAATCCTCCTTATAATTTACTATGTCGTGTTCGGTATTATGTTATAACTGTTTTCAATTACCACAGATTTGTCAAATTGTGTACATATTATGCAATGCATAATATTATAACGTGATGTTAAATATTCAATGTTGTTTATTAACAGGAAATGTGAGTAATTGAATGTCGCTATCAGTTTACATGGATGGTTCAATGATAGACATTCATACCGGGCTAGAACTCGTTGGTTCAATCATTAGTGAGTATGATTTAATTTTGTGGTATCTCCGGATGACTCAATGCAATGGAATAAAATGAAGCCTTCATGTTTCTGTTACTCACCAATATATGTCGAAAAAATTATTTCTGCAACTCCAATAGATGTCGCCACGGGTATTTCATAACGCGCTAGCATTGTAGTTCACCCATGAAACACTTTTCTTAGGAATTTGATCAAATTTGAATATCTTACAGAAAACAGTAATATCTAACAGCTGTTAAAATTACAGAGTGATTACACGTGTCAACAAATTCCAAGACGCCGCGCAAACGAAGTCGCGGATACCGCTAGTCTGGTTATAATTATTATTTATTACTAGCGGACCCGTCCCGGCTTCGCCCGGATGCTAAGAAAACCCGGCTGCTGGGAATTTCCCAGGTGCTACGAATTTATATTTTAATAGCCGGGCTGATTTTATCAATACCTTACTCACTCGCTTCGCTTGAATATTATTAATACATTTCTCACTCGCTACGCTTGTTTGCTCGAATTTTATTAATATACTTACTCACTCGCTGCGCTCGTTCGCTCGAATTTTATTAATACATTACTCACTCGCTTCGCTCATTCGCTCTAATGCCGCTAAATTATATGAAATACATTCATTTGTTGCAACGACTCGCGCGCCACATATTGTAAAATGGTTGTACTCATTTAGAAACCTTCGCGGGCGTGCGCACAACAACTCACCAAAGTTTTATCTCAGTCGGATGAGTAGTTTCTGGAATTACTTTTTTCACTCCGGTGAAGCCGGACCGGAGAATTTTATAATTCTGAAACTTTCGCGTGCGTACGCACAACAACTCATCAAAGTTTCATCGCAATCGGATGAGTGGTTTCGGAGATCACTTTTTCACTTGGGGGAAGGCCGGACAATTTTACAATTCCCCGGCGTGCGTTATAAGTTCTGTTCAAGGATGTTGTGAATATTTATAGCTCCTTTACCTTGACAACCGCCGATATTTTAAATACGTTCTTTGTAGGGTTTCCGGTTTGTAATTAATTTAGTTGATGCTACCATAGAGACACAGAGGTATGTGTCTATGGATTACACCCTTTACGCTAGTGGCGTTATATGAGCTGAGCTTTGCGTTTTATGCATAGAAATATCATAGATAGAATAGGGAAGCCACCCAAAAAAGTGTAGGTGCAAAAGATAGAGATGGAGAATAAAGCAGTTCTTCTATCTTTTTCTTTCACAAATACATAACCATGATGACAGAAATTAACAATATCTACTATACATTTTTAAATTCACAAATGCGTCAGAAGACAAGGAAAGGAGAACTATTTCTTTTCTATCTCTCTTTTCCAGCCTGACACTGTCACTTATAGCTATTGTGCCTATGACTCCTCTACTCTATCTATGATATCTCTATGATTTTTACACAGTCGGGTTTTTTTTGTTTTTTTTTTAAATAATTTATTTTTTATTGAATTTTTAGAATGTAACCTTAGTAAGTGTACATTACTATCAAAAGCCAAATTACAATATGCAAAAATTAAACAAACCGGTAAATAGATAATACAGGTGTAAACTTTTTTAAGTCCGCGACTGTACATACCTATATAAAAAAAATTTAAAAAAATAATAAATAAAAAATACAGGCTGAATTGAGAACCTCCCCCTTTTTTTGAAGTCGGTTAAAAACTAATTCTTTATTCAATAAAAAACGATAGGTAACTCAAAACTCTCGTATAATTATTACATACGAAATGTACCTTCAACAGCTGTCGTGTATTGTATTGGTAATAGTCCAAGAGTTTGTGGTCAAAAATTACAATATTTTTGTAAGGGCTAATATTTGGAGATTAACTAGTATTTAGGGTGTAAATATACTACAGTCAGCAATCCAGCGGTCGGGATTTAGAGCGTCGGGGCGCCTTAAAAGGTATAAAAGAAACTAGTGTTTTAAAAAAGCTGAAATTTGACACAAGGTTATTTTATTAATATAATTTATGAAAAATAGAGTAGGTGGAGTATTCCCTGAGCGCGGGCTATGCATTTAGAATCTAGACGCATCGAAAGGAGATAATTTTTTTTCGATCCCGCGAATACCGAGATAAAATATATGGTGTATACCTACTTCATTATGCTATCGTAACAGGTGGCTGTCATTCCCAGGCAACGCCGGGTAAATATGGCTAATTAGACAATCCGGTAACAATTCTACAGAAACTCAGCGCTGAAATTGTAAAATTATAAAAATAATTAAATTTCAATCTACATTATGTTCTACTAAAATTTGCATCAGTTATGCATTGAAATTAAAATCATTCTAATCTAATTGCGTAAAAACACAAAACAGATTCTTACATTTGCGTTCAAAGCGTGAAAAATATGTACCAGGAAAAACCATACAGTTCATGAATGTTTTAACCGGAAAATTAAAACGTTGCAAGAATTAGCTAAATGAAAATTTGTGAGACGGTTAAGTTAATTAGAAAACGTGAAACTATTCAACTCCACTGCTGCACAGCTGTGAAGATAGCTTAATTTTCAAAGAAGTTAACAGAATTATACTAACCATCAAAAAAATGTTGCCAATGTCGATAGGTTCATTTAAAATTTCAATTAATATACTTGAATACAGTTAATTAAAGGAAATGCCATCAAGCCTTTTAGCAATTAGGAATTTCTTGTTGACAATACTGATTATTTCGTAAAAATGCAAATTGACACGTTTCATTTATCAAATAAAAAATGTAAATATCTCAAGTTGATAAATTCTTTTTTCCCTCTTTTCTCAAGTCAAATGAAACTAGGGAGTTTAATGTCAAATTTAATCTATGAAAATTACGTAATACGGAGGTATGTTGCATGTACAACGTAAGTGAACTATTATTAGTCAACCCTCAGTAGTGATTAATATTTTTGGTCTTATCCGTAATGAATTGCGAAGTGTTATAAACAAATAAATTGTTTTCAAATTATATTCAGGATGTTCTAGACGACGTTGTTATTATTATGACCAGACATAGTCGACTTAGAAATTCGATTAATAAGCAAATCAATGTTGAATTTTGTGCCGATCAAAATTCCGTTAAAAAAATGTAATTTTGACACATGAATTTATTTCGCAAAAACAATATTGCAGTTTTTCAAAACAGGCCATAACGTTTTCATTTAAAAAATAAGGGGGATTAAGGGCTTATAGGGGGTAGGACAACAAAGAAATGTTTGTGCTTATATTAATTTAGGAACGTGCTTTTCTTATTTATTTTCTAATCTAGTTGTGTACTTCATTAAACAGGAATTAATTTAAAGTTAAACGTCAACTAAAGTTAATTATTGTAATAATTTAATGGACATATGCGTGATACTAATTTCAGCAACGTTTTATTACATTTCAGTTGAGGGAATAACGGGTATGTATATTAGGTATATTATGTTACTTTCAAATCAGATACCTGCATAAAAATGCATTACATTAGATCTTTGCAACTACGTATATGCGTTTGCTCTCGAAATAGTCCCGCGGGGTACAGCGCCTATATTTTAAAGTGATTAATAACAGGCTGAATTTTCGTGAGTAGCTTAGTTTTGACGAGTCCCCCAAATCTCTCTGCGACAATTCTCGGTAGAGGTATGCAAAGTTCTACGCAGCCGCTAAACATGTTGATTGGGCGAGTTTTTAAATTTTATACCTAACACTTTGTTTTTCAGATTGCCAGATAATTTATAAAAAAACAGGGAGCTGTGCTTGTCCTACAAAAGCGATGGGTTGGACTGGCGAGTTTTCCGCCCCCAATATGTAAAAATAACGAGGTCTGAAATTTTATTACCAATGGGCTGATTTTTAGTTTATTGTTTAATTAATATTTTTGAAATCGAAGGGTCACATTGTCCTACAAATTGTCCGGCAGGGTTTTCCGGTCCTACGCCCTGAAAGTGTCAGTTCCACGAATATTCTAAACTGATTACTAACTGTAGGACAGAGATAACACTGGAAAGGTCTGCGTATTCTCTGATCAAATAATGCAGTGTCCTACAAAAATATTGATAGGTACTGCTAGTCCTACAAAAAAGGCTTCAATACTATAACGTATTATTTTAATTGGATATCCGGTAAATTGATATTTTTGTAATTTACGTATTTATATAGGGTCGTTATGGTTATTTTAGTGATTATTAAAAATAATTGAAACTAAAATAAAAACACCAAAATAACGATCGCAACTCTATACAAATATGTGCATTATGAATCATGGCTTATGAATCATGGCTTATATTGGTAGGTATTACTGTCCGACAAAAAAGGCTTCAATACTATAATAATATAATCAATTGAAATATTATAAATATCTGATATGTTTCATATCTGAAAAATATTTTTATTACATACTAGCTGCAAAAAACTTGTAGGTAAAAAAAAAAATTAGTCTTCGTCATCATCATCATTAGCTTCTTCATCTTCGCTGACAATATAATCATCTTCGCCATTCTCGTCATTTTCATATTCCTGGCAACTGTCATTCTCATCTTGAATATTATCTAATCGTATAGTAAAATAATACAATAAAATAGTAAATTACAGATTAGTAATTAACTCAGAAAATCTATATATACTATAAAAAGACTTGTCATTAATACGATATCTTGAAGTTCATCAGACTAAGACAACCTTATCTGAGGCTACACTAGATCCGTGTCAGACCAGATCCGATCAGACCAGACCAGACCAAATCAGACACTTCAGACGAAGTGGCTACATAGGGAGTGGATAATATCCGACGGGTTTAAAAGTAAAATGATGCGAAACTAATTAGAGAAGACCTGAACGTTTATTTTAACAAACTGTTTATCACCTTTGTAAAATTATTAATTAAAATGAAATATGTGCAGATGTATTGTACATATTATAAACCAGGGCTCCGAATTTATTCGAATAAATGAATATTCGAATGGTCGAATACTTTCAAAACAGATTTATTCAATATTAGAATATTCGAATTTTAAATATTCAAATACATATTTGAATACTCGTTTTTTATATAAGCTCTAAATAACCGAAACAGTTTTTCTTTGTTGAACAATAATAATTTTTGATGTGCAAATTTCGAATATTTGGATATTTAAATATTTGTCATAGACTGTAGTTAGCTTCTTTCCGGATTCAAATGAAAATCAAAATGCACTGCTTTTATTATTTTTTATCGTTGTTCAACAATAACATTTATTATACATTTATACAACAGCTGTTCTTTGTTTTTGGCGTCCCTGAGTCCTGACCCCTGTCATGAGTATCGGCTGTCGCCAATTATTACTCATTGCTGTGTTTACGTTTTGATTTCAATATGCGATTTATGATTTTATAGATTAGCGATAGAGATAACAATTTTTTCAGAAATATAATGTATTTTTTTTTAATCATTTAACAGTTATGCTATCTGTTATGACTGCCCAGTATTGTTAGATTTAAATTTTATTGTTGGGAAACTTGTGAGGGCCGTGACTCGACAGACTTCAGGATCTTTGTCAAAAATCCAAAAAACAGCTAAATTTTAATTAATTTTAACTATAATTCGAATAGAAGTTTAAATGAATATTCGAATACTTTAATTTGAAAAATACCGAGCCCTATTATAAACAACAAACAAAACAAACAAACTTCAACAATGCGTTGAAACCGATCAGCGTTAATTTACTTTCATTTTATAGACTACTCATAGATTAATTAATAAATAAATTATATTTTCAAATCATACCTGAAAGATTCATTTTTTCGCCAATATCTCTCCACAAAAGACCTTTCACGTCTCTGTTGTGGTATATTTTGTCTCTTTGGTCCCAAATAGGAGGCTTTTCACGTACAAGATCAATTAAAAGTGATTTGTCCATACTCACAATTGATATTCAAACACGTTTTTAAAAAATAATACAATATAATAAGACAATCTGATAATAATAGCTAGCATACACAACACTGTTTGTTGAAAACTGTCAAATGTACGGCCGTAGTCTGACGGAAATTTCAAACACGTTTGATATCATCCGACGGTCGGAACGTGTCTGTTGTAATCTGACATATTCTGGCGCGGTCTGGAGTGAACACTGTAGCCACTTCATAAGATTACTGGTGTTTGTTCACATCCGACAATACGGATCTGATCTGGTCTGATCTGATCTGGTCTGAAACGGCGCCAATGTAGCCTCAGCCTTAGAAAGATGGACTTTGAAGTCCATCAAACCAATAAAACTCGAACTTGCCATCAATTATCGCCCATCTATAATCTTCTGGCAATTTTTGTGTCGGGCAACGCATGTGTGCATTGCACCATACTTTACTGATAAATGTGGTTCTTTTTATTTGCTGCAATAATAAAATAATAATAATAATATTTATTTATTTTCACTGCCAATAAATGGATACAAAACGTCAATAAAATTCAGAATTACATTAGTTCATAAAGATCATAAGGCACAGATTTCAGAAAATATTTTTTTAATTCTTTTTGGAATTTGATCAAATTTTTTTCATTTCTAACAGCTTCAGGCAATCTTGCATATATTTTATAACCTATATATGTAGGGCATTTTTCATAAAATGTTGTTCTATGTTTTATGGCAACATTGTTATTGGGTCGCGTATCATAATGTTTCAGATTGCTATCCTTTGCAACAAAGTAATTTAATTTATGCATTTCAGTAATCAGTTCATAACCAACAATCCCATAGTATGTTAAAATCATGTTATCTTTAAAGAGTGAGCGGCAAGATTCGGTATATTTTAGATTAAAAATTAATCTCAAAATTTTCTTTTGAATTTTAAAAACTCTGTTTCGGTCTATTGATGCGCCCCAGATAATTATAGCGTATTTTATGGTAGTTACAATAAAAGCATCATAAAATATGAGTAGAGTCTTTTGGTCGTATACAGTCTTAAGTTGTCTTAACTGATAATAATAATAATTTAATTTTTTGCAAATATTATTGATTTGTAAGACCCATTTAAAGTTTTCGTTTATAATGACACCTAGATATTTTGTAGAACTGCTGAAATTTATCTGAGTCTTTACTGTAACCATTTTTTGTACAGGGTTTTTGATTCGGAACTGTACTGAAGATGTTTTATCCATATTTACAATTAATTGGTTGTTATAGCAATATTCGGCAAATTGATCTGTCACTATTTTAATTTTATTTTCTGCTTCAGTTGTTGTCGAGGCAGCTATCAATACGGTAACATCATCCACATACATAATTACTTTACCTACTGTAATATAATTTGGCATGTCATTTACAAAACACAAGAATAATAATGGGACTAGGTTGCTACCTTGAGGCACACCTATTGATATTTTTTTCTCGGCTGATTTGTATTTTCCAATGTTGATGTACATAAAACGATTTTGTAAATATGATTTTATAAGATCATTTACCTGACCTCTAATACCCATTTCATGAAGTTTCTTTAACAAAAACGAATGATTTACCGTATCGAAAGCGGCACTTAAATCAAAAAATAATCCAACAACAAAGTTGCCATAATCTAAATTTTTGCTGACATATTCACTAAGTGAGATGCAAGGAGTGGCAGTTGAACATTTTTTTCTGAATCCATGTTGAGCCAAATGCAATATATTATAATCTTCTAAAAAGAATAATATTCTATTGTATAAAATCTTTTCAATGCATTTGGCATGCACTGATATTAATGAAATAGGCCTATAATTTTGCACATCTTTAGTAGATTCCTTTTTATGTAGGGGTTTTATTTTTGCTAATTTTAGTTTATCAGGGAAAATATTGCTATCAAAAATCTTATTAATAATAGAAGTTAGTATGGTTGCAATATATGGTAAACAATTTTTTAACACGACTGCTGGTACATCATCAAAGCCAGTAGAAAATTTATTTGGGAGACTTATAACAGCATTAACAGTTTCTGAATAATTTACTGGATATAAATATATACTGAATGGATTACTATTTGTCAATACTGTACAGTTTTCTGATATATTATTTCCAAAGTGGTTTACTATTTTTTCTTTCACAATTTTGTCAAAATGCTCTGAAAAGATATTGACTACATTATTTGTTTCAGTAATTTCAGCACCGTTATATTCTAGCGTAATTTCGTTTGATTTAATTTTTTCCCTATTTAAAAATTTATTTATTTTTGACCATACCTGTTTGGACTTATTCATAACATTACTGGTAATAGTATCATTGTAATACTTCCGCTTTGTTATAGACACATCGGCTTTATGTTTATATTTAAGATGTTTATACATATTATTTAATATATCATTATCCCCTTTAATTTTAAATAAATTTTTGAGGTCTTGACTTTGTTTTATTATTTCGTTTGTCACCCAACTTTTCTTATGATTTTCACTTTTTATTTTACTTTTCGTGAGAGGAAAGCATATATTAAAACAATGCATGAATTCACTCCAATACTCATCAAGCATTTCATTAACAGAATCTAATGATAGTAATAAATTAAAATCAACCTTTGATAACATAAATTGCATTTGTTCTATATTTACCGATTCGAATTGCCTTCTGTATACATATTTAGCCTGCTGTTTTGATACACGCGTACTATATTGAAATTCAAAAATCTGTGCCTTATGATCAGACAAGTTAAAATCAATAGTTTTGGCCTGCAAAGATTCATGATATTCGTTTGTTATAATTAAATCTAGACACGAATCATTGGCGGCACCAAATCTCGTGGCTTCTTTTAATATTATTTTACAATTATACGAATCTAAAATATCATGAAATTGTCTATTGAGATAATTATCGATTAAAATGTTTATGTTAAAATCTCCGCACAAAATTATTTTATTATTTTCTGGTTTTATATAGTCTAACATTTCAGTCAATTTGTCTATAAAAATTTGAAACTCTCCACCAGGTGACCGATATACAACAATTAATAAAAACTGTAAAGTGTCTACTGAAATTTTAGCTCCGCAACATTCGAAATTTTTCTCCGAACAATATTTTACCAAGTCTATTTCGCTATATAATATATTAATATCTGGGTGCCGAGCTTTGCTCGGATGAGTTCAATAAAAATAGTACTTGTATGCTGTGAGATATTATTTTCTCAGAATATTATTCCGAAACGAATTTATTTCTGAAACATAATTTAAAATACGAAGTTGCTATATTTAAATAGAGCAATTTGATCCTTGAAAACAGTTTTAAGAATTGTTGGAAATGAGAACTTCCGTGGCACAAAGGATCAATAAAAAGCAATACTGATTTTATTAAATTTGCATTTTACTAACGTTTCGGTATTCTTTATACCATCTTCAGAGTCTACAAAATAATACAAACGTGGGTGAGAATATGTGGAAATAAAGTTAAAATTAACAAAAATTTAAATGTGTGTTTTTTTTTTTTTTTTTTAAACTTACCAAATGCTGTCAATTTCTTTCAGTATTTTGTTTGAGCGATTAATGAACAACATGGTGATGACATTGTTGGTTTTTAGGCGCGATCTTAGCGAAGCTAGAAGCGCCTATATACACTCGCTTTGTCTGTACGTCTGTGAATCTGTGAATCTGTAACGAATTTTTTGTATCAGTCGTACAGCCCAAACGGGTTAACCGATTTTAAAAAACTTTTTTTTGTTCGATTCCTCTCGGGGTCTATTTGATCCTAACGTCGCCCGATTTTTGAATTTTGGCCCCAGAGGGGAGAAAATTAGAAAAAACGGTGTTTTTTGTTTATAGTTTGCTCAATTTAAGTCAGATCGATTCGAAACCTGTCTTAAACGAAAGAGCAGAAAATTATAGATAGATTTCATGTATAATATTGTGTCAAAACAGTTTTTTTATACAGATTTATATGATTATTAAACTAAATAAATGCGACTTTATCTAATAAATCGCGAACTTGTTTCGGTTGTCCTTGTCTGTTGCACAGTGTGATATGGATATTGGAAGATAGCGTATGCTCTGTCTTATATTGCATTATTTCAATATAGTTATTCAATTTTTTGACTGCTGATGTTTGAATTTAAGTTTAAAAACCCGGGCCTACTGAGTTAAAATGACGTGTAACTAATTATTGACGTCGATCGGATCGGACCAAAATTTCTCGACGTTCATCATACCTTCCCGAACAATTTGACTTTCTCTGTCTCTATGTCCCTTTGTACGCTTATAACTCGAGAACCACTGATCCGATTTACATGTTTTTTTTTCAAGTAAATAACTTCTTATGCGACTGCGAGTTTTAAAATATTCTGACATCACGCAAAAGCAACCGAACTGATTCTCAAATAAAAACGTATGTTCTGGCATCACGCAAAAATAAGTAGGTAGTAGATGCTTTGTTTTTTAAACGGTGGTTTTATTTAGCTTGATCCCGTATATTTGTTACAAATCTTGCGATCGATTGAGTTGAAATTTTGCACACATGTGTAGCTCCGGTGACAATACAATATTATGGTAACTAGCTGACCGGCCGGCTTTCGTCCGGGTGTAAATCGTACTTTTGAATTTTTACCCACTTCCCATGATCCGATTGAGTTGAAATTTTGCACACATGTGTAGCTCCGGTGACAATACAATATTATGGTAACCAGCTGACCGGCCCGAGTTTCGTCCGGGTGCAAATCGTACTTTTGAATTTTCACAGGCAAAAGGTCTTTCTCCGGTAACATTTCGGATAAATGTAATAAAATCAGACTAAGGAAATAAAGCAAACTAAAAATTATTAGATCCTTTTGAAAATTAATATTTGAGAGTTTTATAGGACACAAAAAAATAAAATCGCGTTAGATTTCAAAATGGCGGCCATATGTACTTTTTTGTAAACATTATCCGATTCTTTTGAAAATTAATATTTGAGAGTTTTATAGCACACAAAAAAATTAAATGGTGTCAGATTTCAAAATGGCGGCCATATGTACTTTTTTATAAGAATTATCAGATCCTTTTGAAAATTGATATTTGAGAGTTTCATAGAACACAAAAAAATAAAATGACGTCAGATTTCAAAATGGCGGCCATATACACTTTTTTGTAAAAATTATCCGATCCTTTTGAAAATTGATATTTGCGAGTTTTATAGGACACAAAAAAATAAAATGACGTCAGATTTCAAAATGGCGGAAATATGTAGAACTCCTTTCTAAAAATTATACGATCCTTTTGAAAATTAACATTTGAGAGCTTCATAGGACACAAAAAAATAAAATGACGTCAGATTTAAAAATGGCGGCCGTATGTACTTTTTTGTAAAAATTATCCGATCATTTTGAAAATTGATATTTGAGAGTTTCATAGCTCACAAAAAAATAAAATGACGTCATATTTCAAAATGGCGGAAATATGTAGTACTCCTTTGTAAAAATTATCCGATCCTTTTGAAAATTGATATTTGAGAGTTTCATAAGACACAAAAAAATAAAATGACGTCAGATTTAAAAATGGCGACCGTATGGACATTTTTGTAAAAATTATCCGATCCTTTTGAAAATTGATATTTGAGAGTTTCATAGGTCACAAAAAAATAAAATGATGTCAGATTTCAAAATGGCGGCCATATATACTTTTTTGTAAAAATTATCCGATCCTTTTGAAAATCGGTATTTGAAAGTTTCATAGGACACAAAAAAATAAAATGATGTCAGATTTCAAAATGGCGGCCGTATGTACTTTTTTGTAAAAATTATCCGATCCTTTTGAAAATTGATATTTGAAAGTTTCATAGGTCACAAAAAAATAAAATGACGTCAGATTACAAAATGGCGGCCATATATACTTTTTTGTAAAAATTATCCGATCCTTTTGAAAATCGGTATTTGAAAGTTTCATAGGACACAAAAAAATAAAATGATGTCAGATTTAAAAATGGCGGCCGTATGTACTTTTTTGTAAAAATTATCCGATCTTTTTAAAAAATGATATTTGAGAGTTTCATAGAACACAAAAAAATAAAATGACGTCAGATTTCAAAATGACGACCATATGTACTTTTTTGCAAAAATGATATGTGTTGATCTGTATATGAGGTTTTTTATTACATTGTAATGTAATGTAATAAAAAACCTCATATACAGATCAACACATATCTCTAGTCCACAATTTCACAAAAAAAATCTTGAAACAATAAAACAATTTCTATTAAAAAATAACTATCCATCCTCATTAATCAATACAATTACTAATAAAACTAAGATTCATAACATTAACAACAACAATAATAACGCTAACAATAACAATAATAATAGTAACACCAACAATAAACCATACACCTATTATTCCATTCCATACATCCCTTTATTATCAGAGAAAATAAAAAATATATTCAAATCAGAGGATGTTCAAATCTCTTGTAAAAATCATAATTCTATAAATAAAAACTTCTTTTCCAAACTAAAAAACAAAAATGAAAAATTACAAAACTCAGAATTAGTCTATAAAATTGATTGTAAGAACTGTGATGCTACATATGTTGGTCAAACTTCTCAATATCTGTCCTTACGATTAAAACAACATAATTACGACCTAAAAAAATTTAAAAAATACTTTTATCCTAATTCCAATCTAACATCGCTAGTACAACATTTCTACAACAATAATCATGAGTTTGATTTCAACAATACGAGCATATTAATTAAAGAATCCAATTATTTCAAACGGATTTTCTTAGAAATGGTATTTATTAAAAAATTTAAAAATAGCGTCAACAAACGAACAGATATTGAAAATTTGTCCCATATATATAGCACATTAATCGATTTAATATAACCTTTTACATAATTGTCTTTGTTAAATCTTATCAAATTGCTGTTTTTCGTTTTTACATTGTCTTTCAGTATAACGGATATTAATTAGAGGTGAACACAGATTTTATTTCCAATTTTTACATAGTTTTTTACTTTTAACAATTTTTATGAGTTTTTATTTAAAAAAAACCCACAATGTCATCACCATGTTGTTCATTAATCGCTCAAACAAAATACTGAAAGAAATTGACAGCATTTGGTAAGTTTTATAAAAAAAAAAACACACATTTAAATTTTTGTTAATTTTAACTTTATTTCCACATATTCTCACCCACGTTTGTATTATTTTGTAGACTCTGAAGATGGTATAAAGAATACCGAAACGTTAGTAAAATGCAAATTTAATAAAATCAGTATTGCTTTTTATTGATCCTTTGTGCCACGGAAGTTCTCATTTCCAAAAATTCTTAAAAATAATTTAAAATAATTGTTTCTGTTTAACATTTTAAATACCTATGTGTATTTTTAAACGTAAAAACTAAGTATCAACTTGAATCAAGCATTTTTTTCTGTAAATATTACTTAGGTCGCCATTTTCAAATCTACCGCCGTTATTGTTTTGTTGACTGAAGAACTCGCAAAAACCAATTTTCATAGATTGAATATCTTGTAAAAATGTTCGAATCAGCTGAAATTTTGCTTGGCCGTTGCCGTTTCAATAATCCATTTTTAAACATTGATTCCAAATATCAACTTTATCGAAGTACTTTTTCTCTGTGATGTCATCTTAGCAACTTCCAGTAAATTTCAAATATTTTTTTGCATAGGAGGTACCTACTGAAAAACTCACAAAAATCGATTTTCGAAGAAATAGAATTCATATTATATCTTTTAATAACAAACGTCAGACTATAAACCTGCGCAAAACTTTTTTGCATGCATCTTCACCATAGTTTTTAAAAATCGATGTGTTTTGATATACTGCATGCCTGCGGCGCTAGAAGTGCGGCTCTTCGGGCCGCCGTGCAAATTTTTAGGCAAAACTTTTTTGTATGTATCTTAACAATAGTTTTCAAAAATCGATGTGTTTTTACAGACTCGCGGTGCCAGAAGTGCCGGTTTATCATTATTTACATATATTGTACAAGACACTTCTTATATTAGTGTTCATTTACAGTTTTAACTCTTGTGATATATTATATAAAATCTATGTAGAATATTCCAATCGATCTGACAATTGACCGAGTTATAAGCAAAAAACCCCTTTTTTTAATTGCTCCTCTCTGGGACCAAAATTCCTACCTAGATCGATTTCTCGCCCCAAAAAATCCTCATTCTGTAAATTTCATCAAAATCGTTAGTCGTTTTTGAGAAAAAAAAGTCTAGGTAAGATTATACGTCATACTATATTTAACGTACATATACATATTTTATATAGCTAATATAAAAATAACATACCTATTTATTTAAATATTAGCTAAAACTACTTACATAATTATGTTTAGATTTTATTGTTGTTATTTTTTTACTTTTCAGATAATTACTGATTATTTTAATAAGTTAAAGATTGACTGTCAAAGTAATTTTGACATAAATAATGAAAATAGTTTGTTTTTTCCAAAGCCTACTCATAAAACGACACTGTTTTATGACGTTAAAAAAACTGTTTTTTAAAATGATAAAATCGATAAGAAAACGAATTTTTCCAGGGATGAGACCTAGCTAGATCGATTTTTTGCCCCCCGAAACCCCTTTTCGGTAAATTTGATCAAAATCGTTAGAGCCGTTTTCGAGAAAATATTTATATAGATACATAGAAACATATATACATAGAAACATATATACAAGATTTACTCGTTTAATAATATAGGGGGATTTAGATTTTTCTTTATGAAAATGGCAGTTCCACCGTGTATAAATTTTGTGCGGCAAAATTGCGCAATTAAAGAGTAGTCGTGTATATTTATAGATTTAATAGCAGGTACGTTTTGCCAATGTTCAGTGAAGCATAGTAACTCTAAATTTTCATTTGCTAAAATTACTTCTAATTGTTCAACTTTATTATTTATGCACCTAACATTCTGATGTAATATTTTAATTGTGTTTTTATGTTTATCACATTTTTTAGTACTGTTTTCACTTTTCAAACCGTTTTCTTTCATCATCTGCTGGTTTACGAAAAAATTTGAACCGCCTAATAATGACCCCTGATGGCCAAAATTCGGGTTAGCTGATTATTTCATTGAGATCAAAATTTGCTCCTACTTTGTAAGCACTACTCTCGGTACTATGAATTTCCAGTTTTTCTATGTCGATTTGTTCATCTGGACATTTATTTTCTACGTATTTACGGACAGTATCCACAGAGACACTAGGATCTACTCTACCAATAAACAGCCAAGTTTTCCTAGGCACACTTGTAAATCCTTGATTATCCATGCCTGTTCCGAAAACATTTTGGAAAGTTCGCCTTCTTCTTCTTTTAACTGTACGGAATTCTTCATCAGATTCATCCGAGATGTCACCTACCTCAGAATGCAGATCATTTTTATCTGTCTGATTACTTTGCTTATCTGGTGTTTCCGTATTTGTCGGCTTTCTATTGTTTTTGAATTTATTTTTCTCATTAACTTTTTCAGTTGGTTTTGTCTTGTTTGGTGGGCGGCAAACTTGAGGGATCGTAACCTACCATTTTTTTTAAATACTAGCTCGTTTTTGCTTTTCGGTTTGTATTCTTTTTTAAACATTTCGAATCGTCCTCGATTAATAGCACCTTTTGTTTTCAAAGCGTAAATTCTGCACACGTACTCTTCGATTGTTTTAAATACCTCGCAAGAATATGTGCTTAAATCCGACGATGTACTATGCACAAGTGTTATGAAAGCTTCTTGAAATTTGCAGTTACTTTTCAAAATATTGAATGGCTTCTTTTTACCTGTATGATAAAAAGCGGATTGAAATCATTCCCCGTAAAAATATGACAAATAGCGAGTGAGCGTAACAACTGTTCACCAAGTTTTCCATAAATTTCATTAATATTTAGACATAATTTTTTGTTACCAGTGCTTAAATCGATTATTATTTTAATGTTATCTTTAAGATATTTGAAATTTGATAACATTATGATGGGTATATCAGAATCAGTATAATGCACCCATACTCGGTAATTACAATTAAATTGACATATATGATACACTATTTTAGTATCAGCCTCTTCGTGATAACAAGACACATTGTAATAAATCGTTCTCTTCATTGTATTATCGTTCGATACCATATAAACGTAACATTGATCATAATTTAATTTAACAGTCTTTTCTGAAGATAACAGCACAAATTCATCGTTTGCCCAATGTCAAATTAAAAATTCAAGGAATATTTCTTTAAAATTTGTACTTTGTAAAAGTTTACTGAATTAGGAAGTTTCCATTGGACGAAAATACTAATTATGATACTGTCACATCATTATAATAAAGATAACTTTAAAAATTCTGAAAGAATTATTTTGATATCTTTAATTTCAACGGAGATATTCAATTTCTTGTACATGGGGTCGCAAACGAAACTGATTTTTGAATATGACGTCACGCGGTACAAGTTTGCTGTTTTTTAGCTTTGTGAGTAATTAGAACCTAAGTTACTTAGTAACTATTTTGTTGTAATACAGACTTTTCTATTTATATTAAATTAAAATTAACTGTCAAAAATTTAAATATGTCAATATTTTCCGTCATCAACTAGTTTGTTTTTAGTGTTTCCATAACAATTTACGAGTTTATAGAAAGAGATTTATCGGAAGTTACCATGTTAAATTACCACACATACAAACTGAAAATAACTTTAAAAAATATCGTGCCGCGTGACGTCACCCGGACTGAAAACGGAATTTCTTGGAGAATTGTCAATTCAAACTTTGAAGTAGCATAACTTTGTTGTTTTTAAAGATATTTCAAAAATTCTTCCGCCATTAATTTTATAATTTTAGAACTATGATTTAGACCAAAAAAATAAAAAAGGGAAACTTCCTAATTCTGCTGGGCGCTTATTCTCACTGCGAATGTCATAATGCGATTCCTCCTCACCTCGTAAATCGTGTTCAAAATCTTTAAGACTTTGCTTCTTATATTTATTAAATATTATGTGATTTTCCTTCGTATTATACGTGATCAATTTATAAATATGTTTGGAAATTTTCCCGTAACTATCGAGGAGATTTTTCAAAGTGTGTAATAAATAAAACCCATCGAATATGTCGATATCCGGCTTTGGAGGATCTACAATTTCACTTTGATGTGCTAATAATTCTTCAATAATTACAGATTTTATAGTTTTGCATATAGAGCCATCGCTGTGACAAAGCGAGAACGAAATCGGAGGCAGAGGGTAACACAAAGCTTTTTCAATATCGATATTGTTAGCTAGTGACGCATACACTAGTCGACCAAAAACGTCTCTTTGAATTTTTACTTCTTTGATTTTTCCATTAATTTTGATTTTTTTTTATTTTTGTAATCAAAATTAACTATTTGTGATCGCTGACTTATTCAAATCTTTCGTTATGTCATCTTTTGGCCGCATATTGCAAAAGACTCGAACGCAACGAATGAGTTATTGACCATTTTTGTCTAGGCGAAAAAGAATTCGTGATATTGATTATCCCGGATGGCGTTCTTGAAAAAGATTTTGATGTTCTTCGGATGCCCAAGAAGCAGCGTTTGGAATCATCAAGAAATCCACGATGTGTAATTTCAATGTTAATCAAGCATAATAAATAGTCAAATACCGTACGTAAATTTGATGATTCATAGAGAAAAAAACGTTCGCTACTTTTGGTAATACGTATAAAAACATATTAAAATCACTGGTACGAATACGATACTCTAACATAAGATAATATTCTACCAATTGAGTGTACATTAAATAAATTTGTGGTGGTTTTCCATGCTTTCCCTGTAACGTTTCATATTTGTACTTTTCATATTTTTCGAATAATGCGTTATTATTTATTTGTGGACGATCACTCTAATTCTAATAAATAATGTTTAATATTTTCTAGATCCGTCCTATAACATTGTACAAACCTCTCCAAATGCAAAATTTGCAGACCAAGAGACAGTAAAGGATGAATTTTTTTACATCGATTGAAGTGTTTTCCATTTTGAAATGAATTAACAGAGCCACTGGCTAAAATTTCCCTATCTACGAGAATATTCATCAAACCTGATCCACTTATGAATTTCCCAACAGCTTTATGTAACGACATTATTATATGAAAAAACCCGAAGTTGATAAAAAGTTGTTTGAATTCATTTTATGTACTCTGTATTCTTAATGCAATCTTGGCCACGGCTAAATCGTACCAGTGAAGAATTTTTTCCACATTCAGAGGCGATTTGCATACTTCTTCGCATTGTCTCTTTAACGACTGCGGGATCCGTGAGTGAATTGTTGATTTGCGTTAAGTACTCTACTTTTTGGATTGTACTTCATCCATTAAAATTTTAGAATCGTACCCAACCCACATAGGCGTTACCGCGGACTCTAGACTAGACTGTCGTGGGTTCAAGCCTTACCTGCGCTCATGGATGTTTTGTGATGTTATTTGGTTTTAAGAAAGCTGTTATTTAGTGTAGTTGAAAGACGCTAATGACCTGAGATGTCGACGCGTCTATAATCTACAATAAATAAATAAACACATTTAATTTATGAGAAAGCAAACAAGTAAAACGTGTTTGTTGGAAAACTATATTTTCTGTTGGCTCTATACTACTGTGCCAAAATTCTCGAAAATTTCGAATTTCTCTGGTTCAAAAGATCGCTTTCTACGTCCAGACAAATTACGAATACTAATTGCGATGATTCTGTAGCGGTTTCAAGGGTGTATCACAATTTCTTTCTATATCACTCAATTCTTCTGTAGGAATTTTCTGCTAAATGATACCCACAGTATCATGCAAAGTATTTTTTCCCGAAGTAGTATCCACGAATCTATCGAAATTATCCCATGCAACGCCAGATGATAATATAGAGATTGGATGAATCCCGGACGGAGTTAAAAAAATATTTGATGTGCAACTATGCGCTGCAGACGTCTCCAATTTTAGTATACAACGGTAGCTGATACAGTAACCTAATTTACTTAATATGTTTATGACTTTTTTACTTCCTGTGAGACTTTTCATGGCATTTCCCAATAAAATGTGTTTTCTATATTTGATGTTTCCCCTAGTAATACTGTAAATGGAGTCTTGCGAATAGCATGAAGACAATCTTTCAACGCGATTACTGCTTTTCTTATCAACCCCACTTAACGCAGTAGTCCAAAATAATAGTAGCCATTTTGGGATATTGCATTCACCTTTGTCCAATGCTTCACTTTCGATATATTCTGGTAAACCATTTTTTTGAGTTTTCAGTATATTTGCTCGATATTTCAGAGCGAAATCTTCGGCTTTTTGCTCAAATAAAATGTCTTGTATTTCTTCATCGTTAACTAACTCAATATCTATGTCTGCCGACATAATAAATTGTTTATTGGATAAAGTAACAAATGAAATTCTTTTTTTAAGTTGACTGTGTATAATATATTCTTTAATCGCATGAGTGCTGAATATTATTGGTACACTGAAGATGTCCAGTTCCATACAACTCTCGAAAAAATTCTAAAAAACAATTTTTTAAATGGATTAATGATAAAACTCGCCGATCATTAATAAACATATTAGGATCATTAATTTCTGTTGCATACTTTTTGATGTTATCAAGAAATGCTTTTTTATTTTTAATTTGACGACAGTATATTTGCTGCCCTTTACGTTTGATGCATATTTTTGTGCAGAAAAAGCATTTCTTGGCTGACTTATTATTGGTGAAATTCTGAACACTTATATTACTGTCAATATTTTCCTCTTCAACCACATTAAGTACATTTTCATTTATATTATTTTCATTGTCCATTGAATTGTGCTCCATAAATCTCTTAATGATATTATGATACAATGAGAAGCGATTAGATAATTTCAAAGAAAGATAAATTTTTCTGAAATAATAAAAATTAAAGAATTTATTTAATTTTATGTCATTTTCGTTAAGCAAATTTTGTGTATAATACACGACTCGTACGTAAAAGTCCAGTAGTGCGAAAAAAGTTACTTAACTCACTTGTTGCTTAAATAACTATTAATTAACTAACCTTGAAGTGGATGGCGATGGGTCAATTTCTATACCTGAAATTGATGTTGACGTGGGTTCGATTTTTACACTGGACTTGGATTTGGACGATGGTGATGCCAAAGATGGCTCAGAGCTGTGTATCTTAAGAATCGATAAAATAAACTTATTAAAAATATTACTAAAAGCAAATACGTAAATTCGTTAAAAATATTAAATATATTATTTTTTAGTATTTTTATTTTTAATATTATTTGATGGAATTACCTTTCATAAAACAATATTTCGCTTTTACTCTAAAGTCCTTATAGTAAGATGAATGATATTAACCGAATAAATTGTCATCCTTGCAACTCTCGGGCAGTACTACGTCCTGATATTTGTGGTTATGATTCTTTCGCGCCTTTAAAAAAGTTTTGCAAGCAAGCACAATTTTTTGAGTGCATTTTTTTACTTTTTCTTTTTTCTGCTTGAATTAAGGATCACTACGCAATAGATGATATATAAAGCGTTGCAGAATTACTATTTATCTGTCACAAATTACAATGATATGTAACGAATTACTATAATGCACTTTTCTTCAATTTTTTTTGCAAATGGGCGTCTAATAGTAGTAAACAAGACTAGACGTTTTGATTCTCGTAATCTATGTAGTAATAGGCCAAGTGTTTTTTTGTACGGCTAACTCCTCCTAAACTACTAGACCTATAAAACTCTTAAATATAGATTTTCGAAAGGATCTGATAATTTTTACGAAAGTACATATGGCCACCATTTTGAAATCTAACGCCATTTTAATTTTTTGTGTTCTATAAAACTCTCAAATATCAATTTGTATTAAATTAAATTTATATATTAAAATATAGGCGGTGTACCCCGGACTAGAAGGTAAATGGGAAAATTTTATAATTCAGAAGTTTGTCTCGTATTGATTCAATTTATAAAAACAATAATGTTTGTTTATCTTTATCATCAAATTTATTTTTTGATATATTTATAAGTATGTTAGTTCGAATACTTTTAAGATTTATTTATTTGATTTCAAATTTCAACAAACAGGGTGGAAGCAAGTAATTGTCATAACATTATCCAACAAACAAAATTCACTCAGTGTTGAAATATCGAATGGCATGCAGTTTCTGTCTCAAGACTCAATTGGTGTGTAAATTAAGATACTGAGTTTTTAATTTTGCCTGTAGATAATATCAAATGTAAAAAAATAGTGTAATATCTATTATTCAGAATAGTAGGTACTATTTTATACTATATCCTATATTATTTTATCTGGTTTATTGAAACAATAAATAAATGTATTCGTTTTTCTGTGGAGTGAAGTAAATAAAATTATTCATAATTTTATGGCACATTACAATATGCTATGTCCATCTTGTTCTTGTTCAAGTGATGTTACAGAACAAGAAATATGTTAAATTCAACCAACGGAAAATAATACCCCTACATAATAATAACAAAATATCCTTTCTATATCATGTTACGGTTTTAGGGTTCTTGTTTTACTGCCTTACACACTACGATAATTTTAATATCGTGTGTGTGTGTGTTTTTTCTCCC